>JAJHUR010130546.1:4114-28808 GCA_027495735.1 Lutjanus campechanus | reverse complement strand
TTAAGTCTGTTGCTTAAATTATTGTTGATATTCTTTAAGGTGTGATTCTGAACATTTGAGCCAACATACATATCCTGTATGTCCATCGAGTCAGAGCTTTGGTATAACAACCTTTACTGGAGTTAATGCACATTTCGAACAAAATAGCTTGTATTTTGTTATACTGACAATTGTTTTGAATATTTAATCAGTCCGTCCAGGAAGTTTTGTTTCGATCGCAACAGTTGACGCAAATTCAGCCAATCTGTGTGAAATCTGCAAGACCTTGCAATTTTGTCAAAACTCTGCAACTTTTCTGCAAATTTTAGCAATCACTTCGTCGTTTCCCACGACTTCTACCAATCACAGCAGCTGCCTGTGCAAACCTCATACATGTACGTCTCAATGAACTGATTCAATGTTTTATTATTTACTATGTTTTTGTATTTAAATATTTTTTATTTTGCAATGGTACTGGTACTGGTGTTTTAACGGAGTTTGAGCTCCAACAAGATTTTGCATCTCTGTGGAATACTGTCCAGGTGCACTTCTTCATCAACAAATAAAGCAGATTTTGTTAGAAATTTTGTAATCCTGAGCCTTTTTGGTGAGGTCATTTAAAGTGCTTTCACATCAGGGACCCAGGACCGGTTCCAAGTACACTTGACCCCAAAGTTTGATTGATTGGTGTTAAAACACAGAATGCAGTTTTGTTCTCCCTGGAACAAGCTGCCTTTTCACCTGCTCTTGCAATTTCACTGCAAGCCACAACAAATGCTGAATGCATTGCAAATTTTTTAGAAAAGCTGCCGTGAAATCAGGCATTTTAGGCCATGACAATCCCCCCAAAAAGTGAACAAAATCCTGGAGGGACTGTTTGGTGTGCTCTCAATAATATAAATGGGGTGGACAACATATTAGAAACATCTCAGTGTATAACAAGAAACTACAGCCTCAAAAGTAACCATAAAGTTGAATCAGCAACTCTCAAACAGATTCAACAACAAAAAAAAAAGAACATTAGAACCATCATGTTTAGACTGCATGTTGTTTTCCTCTCATCCATCTAGGACTGCATGATTTGGTAAAAAAAAAAAAAAAAGGGGGGGGGGGGGGTCTGAACCAAACAAACATGTATTCTTTCATCTGGAGAACAAAATTTTTAGGCCGGGTCATCTCTGCAGCACTACTGTATTTCATTATAAAGCTGTTTTCTCACACATTTTTCCTTTTTCAAAAAATTGCAATTCGGTTCAGGTTCTGCAATTTGGATATTGTACTTGGCCTTACTGCAATTTCATTGCAATTGTGATTAATTGTGCAGCCCTACATCCACCTTCAGACAGTAGTTGGATGACAGGAAATGAGACAGACTCAAAACCAGGGATGTTCACGGTCACCACGAGGGAGCTACAACTGCCTTCGTTTTAGGTGAACTTAAGCTGCCCTTCAGAATCTCTCAGCTTGTTCTTCATACAAATGAAAGTCAGCGATGCAATTTAGCGTCAGCTTTTCAACAAACCTTAAAATATACCATGTGTTTTTGTGTATTTTTCAGAAATTGCCCTCTAGTCTTATAGTAACAGCAATTATATCAGACTTGCAACATTTGTCAAAAAAATTCTTAAAGAAGTGTTCTTAAATAATTCAGCCCAAACTGATGCAGCCTGATTGTTTTACAGCGATCACCAACAGACACAGACAGCGGTTCTTTATCAATGAACTCTGTGGAACATATGAAGTTACAGATAACAGCTTCTACTGGACCTTGGCATCAAGGCCAGCCCTGCCTACTATCTTACATACGGTTTGTCTTAAAATGAAAGCGCTAAGGACCATTATTTTCACTTCACTGGGTCAATTATACAACCATAGGGTCAAACTTTTAAAAAGCTCTCACTGTTGTCAGGACATTTAGTTTATGGTTGCTCTCCACATAACACGTTAGCTCCTGTACTCTCAGGAGGTATCCAGATTTTAAGGCATAGACACTCTGCTGTTTTGGGTGGTAGTAAACCCTCAAACCACCTCAGAGATCCTGACTCACCATTATTCTGCCTACTCAACATTTCCTGTTCCTGATAAAACGGTCGACCGTACAGATTCAGGAAATGGTCCCAGTGGCTGAGGTATCTGTTCTGCTTTAACATTTAGAGCGAAAAGGCTATGTATCCACCTTCCATGTAGCATTCAAAGGGACAATTCTGCTATCGTATTCAAACTTAAAATTCATTCTCAGGCATTAAAGAATCATTCTCAAGCTGTCTCTTATACACATCTAGATGTGTATAAGAGACAGGATAGAAAATGTGTCACTGTCATGTCTTAGTATTTTCAGCTTTTCTCAAATCTCACAAGCCAAAAATCAAAGCCATGCGTTTTTGTGCGAGCATTTATGCACACAGGTGAAAGTCACTGCCAGTGAGTTGGACCTGACCATGAACCAGTGATTTGGGCCTAAAACCCAGTGAGTTAGGTAGGTTACTAAAGTGAAGCAGATGATACTTAGCATGACACTTAGACGGGTTGTGATTGTGGCCAGTATGCGGGTGATGACACACAAGTCATTGATCCCTCGTTCTGTCAACACTGACAATCATCAACCTTGGATCTGGTGTGGTTCAATAAAGCATGTGTAGAGCGTTTGAAATGCTGTTTCAACAACTACTCCAACATGATCACATAATTTAAAATCACCATCAGGATTTCCTTAGGATGCTGAAAGGGAAAACTATTGTCTCTAAGTGTTTGCCCTTAGCTACTTAAGTAGTCCCTAATGTGTTATTGTGTTTGTAACTATGTTCCTCAAATTGTTTTAAAGGGACCTACACCGCAAAGACGAAGAGGAGATACTAAGACACATTTTTCAGGACAGGGAAAACCTGCTGGACACTATGATCAATGTGCAACTTGTTGGAGAGGATAGATTTAATGTCAGTCTGTCATCAAAATCTCTACAAAACCTGAACTGCACCTTGAACACCAAACCAGGAGGAATCATGCCCTGCCAGCCGTCCTGCCAGTGTGTGAATTGCCTCGAGCCTGCTCCTGCATCAGCACTTTTAACAGCTGTTATAGTTATTGTCAACACTGCCCTGAGGGGGATCACGTGATCGCTTGTGTAGGTTCATGTGTATGCATGACCACTGGACCTAGAACTGGACCGCAGCCAGTCTCGCATACTACTGGAGCCATCAGCCAAATTTTTCTGCAGACATTCATGACTGTACACTGATTCACAATTTTTGAAAAAAAATTTTTCCCCTACCCTGTGGGAGTTCCTGCCACCAGCTTTGCGTGGGCACTGAACGAGGGATGCGCCTGAGGTTCAACAAGCTGTTTGCTACAACGTAAAATTCCAAGTGAAAGGCCAGAGCATACAAAAAAAAAAAAATACTGGATGTAGTATATTTTATCCAAAACACTTCTGAGTTACCCTCAACAGTTGGCTGTGTCAAAATGCGCCAATAAAGCAGTCCTGGACAAAGACGACAAAATCTCCCTGAGAATCCTTTTGAAAACTACCAAGTGAGCGAGAGCTTTTTTAAAAAATCTTTTTTATCAGCGTGCACAGAGCAACCCCCCTGTGCAGCAGCAGCCTGTGAGCACGAACAGAATGGATCAGTCTCAGCTCAATATCATGACTCCGAAAGCACCAAATAACTTGTTTTAACGCAGTGATTCCCAAACTAGAGGGCAGAACCACTGCACACAGATGATCAGGGGAGGAATAAGAGAGTGTTTATGCTATCATGCTATCCTTTCAAGTTTTGGATCCTTTTTTTTTTTTAATCAGTTGCTTCCCCAATTATTGTTAATGATTGATAATAATTGTGGGGTGGCGGGGCCTCAACTTTTTCAGACTTCTGAAGCGGGGGCGCAAATACTCTTATTGACCATAAGAGTACTGATAAGCAATATCAGAACTGATATCAGTATCAATAAAATCCTAACAATACCCATCTATAATCAGCAGCCAATCAGGAGAGACACTGTGTGGTGCTATTGGACTTTAAATGGAACTATGAATATTTCTTTGACTGTGTGTAAATCTGTTTTTTCTCTCTACAGGTGCAGCGGACTGTACAGGTTGGAGACCTGAATAATGTATTTGTATAAATTAATAAGGTGAATGATCAAAAAAATCAGTAATAAGTAATGATGTTTTTATTTATTATTTAAGTATGAACCGAAAGGACATGACAAATCCAACTTCCGCAAGTCAAGTGCAAGAGTCCTAAACTGGACCCTGAGAACCATCAATTCTGTTTCAAGTACAGCCATACAAAACAACATCAAACACACACACAACGCAATCAGTAGAGGACTTACAATCTGTTTCTCTGTGTACTTGTTGGAGCTCAGCAGGTTGACTGCCTCCATGTGTCCGAAGTCGATGTCATGGCCGAGCAGGAAGATGAAGAGCAGCTTGCAGACATACTTCTTCTTGCTGTAGCCATCCAGAGCCTTGTCCCCTTTAAACTTGGAGCGGATGTTGGCCAGCTCTTTGTTGATCCGTTTGATTTCAGCTTCCTTGCTCTTACCTGACAAGAAAAGACGTAGAACAATGCTGGCATTTAAAATATGGAAACGATGGACCTGACTTTAAAAAAAAAAAAAACCCTAACCCTAATTATTAAGGCACACCAAGGCAAGTGACGTGGAGTTCTGACACCCAGGTTGGCAAAATAACAATACCTGGATCTGCTAAGCTCCGAGGACAATGAGTCTGCTATCAAAACTTCACTCTCTCCCCACGCTGTGTCTTATGAGCAAAGCAATACACAAAACAAACAATGCTGCAAGGCTTCTCACTTTTTTTTTTTAGCCCATTTTCATGACAGACACAGCCGGCTCATTTGAACTGGAGCTGATTAATATTCATTCTATTTAGAGCTACAATGATTTATCAATTACCAAATTGATCACCAACTATTTTGATAATGAATTAATCATCTTGAATCATGTTTTAATAAAAAAAAGGTCCAAGAGATATTAACATCACTGACAGTAATTAACCATCATTAACTGTTATAAACAGTCATTAACTGTTCTCAACAGTCATTGACAGTCACTGATGGTCATTCAGTTATTAACCATTATTAATCCACATCCACAACTAATTGATTAATCAAGAAAATGACCAACAGATCAATCGATAAACAAAATAACTGCTACAGGAAAGAGTGACGAGACTGTGACAGGATTACCGCATCGATTAATCGAGAAAATAATCCACAGATTAACTAATGATGAAAATAATCGCTCACTGCAGCCCTAATTCTGTCAAACAGCAGTTACTGCAGGTGTAATATCTATTGTGATATTTATGTTATTTTGTGCTGTCAAACCCTGTAATAGTATCAGTTTATCAATTCAGTGTTGTTTGTAAATCGCATGCAGGCAGCCATCTGTGTTTCTACACCCAGCAACATACATCTATCAGCTGATCTGCACAGCCACAAGCACCAGCATCATGCTCAATATGGCATGAATGTAATTTGCATTTAAATTGCAATAAACCGTATTAAGAAACACCATACAGTCTCACTGTAGAGTTATTTTGCAATATGTCGAGGGGAAATAAATTGTTACTAAATAAATATTTATTATTCAAATTAAAGGAGGCACAGCCAGGTAGAGCTACACACCCAGCAGATTAACCATTATTAGTCTGACTCACAACAGACAGTCAGCTCTGCTTCCAACAATTCCTCTACCCAGTGAGGCAGTAAGTCAGACCAAAGCAGACAGCAGATGCAGGCTCGTCACATTCTGCTCCACAGCAGACAGCGAGATCTACTTCCCATGAGTTTCCATCTGAAGAGATTGGCTCACTGGGACAACAGCATGTCGCCGAGGAACGTGCGCCAATCCCAAGCATTCAGGCTACACCTGTGCAAGAGTGTATTTTGCTTTATTAAAGACAGGAAATAAGGGTTAAGGGAGAGTGAAGAAAATCTCACGGCTACGCACAGCTCCACGAGGTTCCTGGGAAGATTTGGATTTCAAGACGGATACAATCGGCCAAAGACGCAGTGTCACACAAACTGCCCCAAAAACTGCACAGTTGCACATCTGAAAAACCTTAACAGCAGATTTTAAGAACATAATTCTAGGAAATATCAGTTACTGATCCAGCCAGCTTGCCAAAACCTACAGAGAACAGATGCGGAGGGCGCTGTGTGAACAAATGAAATTTGATGTAGAGGAACACTTGGCCTGGTGGAACGTGGGTAAGTAACATCGCACTGTGGTATGCTTCACGTTTCTTAGGGGTGCTTCCAAAAAGTTGACTAAACCATTACTCCGTGAGAAAAGTCTTAGTCAACTGATTTTATTTTTATTTTTTTTAATCTGTTAATCGGAGAAAAAACAAATGAACCCAAACTCCATTCAGGTCTGTACCTTCTCATTAGGGCTGGGACTAAAGTACTGGGAATATTGCAACCTGGAGTTTTTCTCTTGTGACATACCAGCACACATTACATTACATTAATATCAGAAATATGCAACAACTAGTCAACTAATGACTTGAACTAACAACTACTAGTCAAATAAGAAGATCTTAAATCAGGAGCAGCGCTGCTGTTTCTAGTACACTGACATTAATTCTAAGTTTTAAACCCTGGAAATTAAGCTTTAATCAAATGCCTAAGTCATGCTCCTTCCAGTGGACCACCATGAGACCTAACTTTGGACAAAATATCAATTATAATCAGTGGTGAGAGACATTATTTTTTTCTTATCCCGTTTGAATTGTGCCATAAATCAGACATCAGATGTTTTTCAATTTAGAAATTATTTTTCAAGTCAAGACAGTCAGTTTATCGCAATACTTAAGTTTCAGACTGTGAAGATACGTAAGACTACACGCCCAAGTCGCATAAATTTTGTCATGATTTCCTCCCTCCAACTTTAGCTGGTGAAGCTTCGATGCCTGTGTGTTTTTGTACTGGGATGTAGTCACACAACAGCAGGTCTCACTCATTCTTTCTCTTCGTGTCTGATAAAACACTTCAGGTGAGATAACGTTACAAGGAGCAGCGAGATCGGTGCTGATGATGTATATTGTGCAAAACGAGTGATGTAGTTCACGGAACGGTTTCAATCTAACCTAAACTATGACAAACCTACCACAAACTGGCACCTCCTTGACGTGGAAAACTAGGTTTTAAATTGACAAACAAAATATGTATAATCGATGGCACAGTTCAAACGGAATCAAAAAATATTCTGGCTCTCAACATAGACTGTGTGTTCATATTTCTTCCGAATTTCAGTCTGAATCATGCTGGTGACATTTCTGGAATGGACGGCAGGCCTCCATGTTGATGATGATAAGTCAGAATACACAATTGTGTATTAATGTTGTCACAACACTGAAGTTATCAGCTTCAATACAGGAATGTCATTACTAGGGATGCTCCTGGCAACTAATTTCTCTGTCAATTAAACAACAATTTAGATAATTTAGACTAGCTGACAAGTTTAAAAGTATGAAAACACTCAGAAAGCAGTTAAGATTTGCCACAATCTATTAACTGATCGTGTTAAACACAGTCAAAAAACATGCTGCATGTATCAAAAGATATTTGAGGCCGTTAATCCCATTCCACAGTCGCCTAATCCTATTTTAAACATCGCTGAAATGTGTGGCACATTACGCCATGCATTATGAACACTGCACATCGTCCTTCAAAACATGTAAACAACTATGCAAATAATTGGTAGTTACATCCCTATTTGTCTGTTTGACATTTCTCAGGCCTGACTGTTTTAAGGGGTTGATGTAAAATGTCAAATAGTCATCGAATCTCCAGTATTAGCCAAATGAAATCGTTTCAGAAACAGTAAAAGCCAACAAGTAACAATGCTTGTAATGCCAAGGCAACAGGTTGTATTTCCATAACAACTAAATAACACTGGCTATTTGAGTCAACAACCTTAGCTAAGCTAATGGTTTTGTGTTGTGTTCAATAATTACTGGGTGTATTATTGTGCAAACGCCGTTTTGTTTGCTAAGAGGTATTATGGTTGGTAGCTATAATGGAGACTGTTTATAGATAAATACGCAGATGTACAGATGAGTCCCAGCAGCACTTTTCATTCTGGATCTGATTCCAGGTTTCCAAATAACGTGTTAAATGATCATGTAGAGAATCTTTGATATCTCCTAACTCTTACACACTGGACCTTTAATTAGTCATTTTCCAGAAATCCATTTTTACTATATCATGAAAATCATTACATAATTAACTAGTGACCTGGGCCTTTACTTACTTAGCCTTTTTATTTGGCTTAAATTAGAAAGAGGCCTTTGTGTCCTAACTCCCCCTTTTTCCCCAGTACATACAAACTCAGAAAGGGGACAGGTAATTACATGCCCCTCAATGTTTTTTGTTTTTTTAAACCAGCCTTAATTAGTGACCAACCTTATATTAATGATACATCTTTATCAGAATCAGGTCTGCAACTAATGATTATTCTCATTGTTGGTTAATCTCGCCGCCATTTTCTCGATTAATTAATCATGTCACAATCTTGCCACTTGAAAAATACGTCCAAACATGTGGAGCACACGGATGTACAGTATGTTCAATTATTTCTTGCAACGATTATTCTCATTATCAATTACTCTGATGATCTTTTTCTTAAGCGATTACTTGTTTGGTCCATAAAATGTCAGAAAATGCTGAAAAATGTCAATCAAAGCTCAAGATGACGTCCTCAAATGTCCTGTTTTGCCCTCAACCCAAAGATATTCAGTTTACTGCCAGAGAGGAGTAAAGAAACCAGAAAATATTCACATTTAAGAAGCTGAAATCAGAATTTTGACCTTTTTTTTCCTTAAAAAAAATACTCACACTGATTAATTGATTATCAGAATAGTTGGCAACTAATTTAATAATCAATTAAAGAGATAGTTCACCCAAAAAATGAAAATTCAGTCATTATCTACTCAGCCTCATGCTGATTGAAGGTTAGGTTTAGTTTTTTTAGTCCACAAAACACTGTTGGAGTTTCACAGGAAAACAGCGTTTGCAGAATCACCCAAACAATTGAAATGAATGGTTACAAACATAAAAAAACCAAACAAAAAAAACAAAAAACAAACATAAAATCCCTACATACTAGCTGTCTGGTGTAATCCACGTCTCCTAAAGCCCTGACATGCCAAGTCGACTTGAAAGATGTCATTTGCACCATATTTTAAGCCTAAATCTTCACTGTAGATCCTTAGCTTGGAGCCACATTGACACGTGCATGCACACCGTCTGAACTGGGTGTGTGTGGTGTGATGGGTGCGGACAGCATGCGGGTTTTGGGAGACTTGGATTACATCGGACAAGCAGTATGGAGGTATTTTGTGGGGTTTTTTTTGGGTTGTTTTTTCCGTTTGAAAACTGGTCACCATTCACTTCAATTGTTTGGGAGATTCTACAACATCGCTTTCCTGTGAAACTCCAGCAGTGTTTTGTGGACTAAATAAACGAAATCCGCCCTTGAACAGCAAGAGGGTGAGTAGAAAATGACTGAATTTTCATTTTTGGGTGAACTATCCCTCTACTAATCAGTAATTAGATTAATTGTTGCAGCTCTAATCAGAATATAAAAATTGATAGATTTTATATACACAGTGGAGAGTTGTCTTGAGTGAAGAGATCAGCTGATTTAATCACATCAATATCAATAGTTGGGATCCCTCAATTAAGCATTACGCATATATCCATCATTTAATTAATCAACTTAATAGTTTGAAACCTCCATCTGCAGCAGCAGCTAGGTCTGGCACACAGTGGAAACCAATATCCAAATATAACAAGGAATATCAATACAATATTGGAGATGTATCCAAAATATCTAAATCATCAACTTTTATAGAATCACAAACAATTATTTATTTCACAATGCCTTGGGCTATTAATGGCCTATTCATTTAATTTTGGCCACTGGTTTGTGCTTGTTAGTGGACTATGGCATTCTTCAGTCTGCAGAGGGGCCAGGCTGAGGTGCTCCTGGGTGTATTTTCCTGTGATGCTGACAGCATTGTGTCCTCCTTACAGTCAGAGTTGTGTGCGCCGTAAAGCTGGGCAATGTGGCTTCAAAATAAAACCTAGATAATTTTAGGCTATGCCACAAGACATGATGTATATCTCGATACAAATTTTCTCTAAAATTACATACTTAAAATTCTCAAATTATGTAAACATAATATTTTGGACCAAATACCTCTATTGATATTGCAACAACATGGCTGAGATGACTGGCAACTTTTGATAAATAATCAGCAGTAATGTGGATATAATGACTAAGTAGGTAAAGGCAAATAATAGAACACCTAGAACAGTCTGGTACGTCCAGAAAATGACGTCACTTTACTGTTACACAGCCTGTAAAAGCAGGAAAAGACAACACTTGTGCTATATCATAATGTAACAACATCCAACAACTAAGATGATATCTAGTCTCATATCACGATATTGATATAATATCTTTATATTACCCAGCCCTATGTTTTGTCAGTTTAAAATAATAACAAAACACCAAGATGGGTCCTTGAGTGAGAAGTAGGGGGGTCCCAGGCAATAGGAGGGACTGAATATTTAAATGTTTATTGAAGATGAAACTGGGTTTGGCTGTTTTGATTGACTGACACTTATAGTGATGCCAGTTTGCTCACTAATGAACTATGACAACTTTATTATCGTAAAGCCTTTTTTTCTAAAAAAATAAATAAAATAAAATATTACTCATGGGGGATTCCTCAAGAAAAAATCCTCCCAAATTCGGGGTCTAATGTGCATCTGTAGTGGATTGAGCTGCAACGATTAATCAAATATCAATTGACTACTAAATGAATCGCCAACTATTCTGATGATCGATTAATCAGTTTGAGTAATTTTATAGGGGGAAAAAACATCAAAACTCTCTGATTTCAGCTTCTTAGGTGTAAATATTTTTTGGTTTCTTTACTCCTCTCTGACAGTAAACTGAATATCTTTGGGTAGTGACTAGGCTTTGGGGAACACTGATTGGTCTTTTCAATTGTCTGACATTTTAAAACAAACAACTATTAATCGAGAAAATAATCGACCGATTAATTGACTGGGAAAATAATCATTAGTTGCAGCTCTAGTTGTGAGGGTCCTTGACATGGAGAGGTTTGGGAACCCCTGGTTCACACATCTGGATTTATAATATTTTACAGATGTTTCTGGTCTCAGTTTGGCCAAAGCGACAGCCAGCACTCAAAAACAAAAGGCCTCGTTTTCTGCATCCAGGCATCAGAGCTTTGGTTCTAGTCAAAGGATCATGTTACTACAACATCTGAGTGTTGTTACATTACTGAGTAGTTACCGGTTAGTAAAACAGAGACACCTAACTGTTGTCTTTGCTCTGGTGCCCCCACGTCATTCCACTACAGCACGTAGAGGGTAGAGCAGCAACAACTCGACTAATGTCAACTGATGCTAATGGCGTCAGATTAACGTTACACAAATGATCATGTACAATGACACAAAATGCCACTTACAGTTTCTGATGTCCGAAATGAAAACAGCTAATCCGCGCATTCCATCTCCTTTCGACACAGCCGGCATGTTTGCAGGTTTCTGTCCTCACTCCGGCCTGATCCGTAAAACTCAACTGACGTCGGTCAGCTTTTCACACTGGACTGGAGTGGAAGATGGCCAACTTGACGTTTGGTAGTAGCTAGCTCCTCCGCTGCTCCGGCTCGTTCGCCACAACTTTATGATACTAAACTCACTGTACGCTTGTGCGTGGCTAGCTCCGATAGCATTTGCTAACGTTAGATTAGCTGAATGGCGGTGGATCGGGCAGCAGCAGCAGGATAAGTTAACGTTATCCCTGTTAACTGGCTCGTTTCCGCTGGCTATGGCAAGCTAACGTTATTTCATTCAATCCTTATCTAGCTAGGATTAGAAGCTAACGTACACGCATAACACCGAGGTTTACAGCAATGATTCGCCTCAGTAAAAACCATCCGCTGTTTGGATGTCTGTGATGAATGCAGTCAGATGTGCTAAAATAACCTTCGACAATATAACGTTAAGTTACTTCGAGTCACGCACCGTAAAGCTAGCTTCACAGCTAGCTAGCTAGCTGGCTAGCAATATCATTCAAATACTGGAATACATCACGGGTTGACCGGAATAACTCAGTGAAGACTCTAAACTGCCAAACAGTGCTGTGAAGTGACAGTCCTGTTCTCTGTATCACGCACTAAATGTGGTAAATAAGATGTCCTCTATAATTGATGTCCGCTCTAATTCTCCAGCCTCCACTCCGCGGCTTGGATAAAGCTCGTGACAGAAGAACCAACTGCGTGACCGCGCCACGTACCCCGTGCACGCGTACGCAGCTTTCTCTCGGCCACAGTGCAGCCCGCTGTTGATTGGTCCAGCTGCAGTGGTACAAATTCACTGCGCCCTAATGTAAGAGCTCAGTCATGGAATCCTCTGCTTTGAAAGATAAACTGTAGACCCACCCATTTTCAGTGGCTACTACAATGAAATTCAACATTATGTCAAGTCCCGTATATTAATAAATTCTAAATGTGCCAATGACCTCTATAGACTAATTGGAAATGAATGAATGTTTTAAAAATAATTGCTTAGTCAATCCTTATTTATGATTTTTCTTTTAATTTTTGGTTATTTTATCTTCAATAATGCATAATTTATGGTTAGTTTTCATTTTATTACACTTAATTTATTTTAAGTCCTTGATATTTGCGTCCTCTGACCAGGGACACTGGAGTCTACATAATGACCTAATATAAATAGTGTGCAATATATGAAATGTAGAATTACTTCTTTGAATGCAGACAATGCCTGACATCTAAAGGAATTCAAATGACATACAAAAATAAGTAAAGTAAGATTATTAGATACTACAGCAGTAGTGTGAATACATTGATGCTTAATTAATATTATAGTCTTGTCCTTATTTGGTGATAATATATCAGTTGTTGATTTGTAGTTGTTGTTGTTGTTATTGTAATTATTGATTAGTGCACATCACAATTTACCCCAGTCTCTCCTATCTTAAAATAATGAGAAACCTTCTTAAAATAATGACTTAAAACAGATGAAACACTGAAAAAGTAAGTCATATTATCCCACTGTGTCTCTAATCACATCACTGCCGTAATATCTAATAATCTTACTTAAGTTTTTTATGTGTTTTGAATTCTTTCAGATGTCAGGCAACATCTGTATTCACAGCAAAAGTCTAGATCTATTTTTGCAGAAGACTGGGCTACTGTTGTACGATTTTAAATATTTTAATTACGATAAAAGTAATTCTACAATTACAAATAACATAAACCCAAAAACATGAATATTGCGCACCATTTAGTATAAGGTCATTATGAAGACTCCAGTGTCCCTGGTAGGAGTTAGTTCTAATTCAAATTAAATTAAAAGACAGAAAGAAAGAAGAAAAGATCATTTTTGGGTCTGTGACCTTAATTTAAAAATGTGAACTATGAACATGAACTAGTTCCTTTTAATCTCTGGGAACTGAACTTTGAGCCAGCTCGTCTTGAATGTGAAAATGCACTGACTAGGATGGCACTTGAAACACATCAGAGGAGGTGAAACTTAACAGTTTCTTTAAGTTTGATCATGTCAAGTTGTCATAACAAATACATCTCAAATAATGTCAACTTTGCTGTGAAAGTGACATAATTGACCAACTAAATGACAACAGTCATAAACATTCATAAATACTCCTTCATGTTCATTACAGCTGTTATGATATGGTTGTTACAGTGTAATGGTGGGCTTATGCACATTCCTAAACATAAAATGTTACCAAATAAGTAAATATGAAAAGTGAGTAGTTTTTATAGGCACTTCCTAATAGCCTTAGGATTCACTGTCATTATAAAGCATATTATGGAAGCACATGATGCGCATGTTTTTTGCAGTATCCCCATTTGGGACTCAGCTATACATTAGACAGGATGCTGTATCTTTTTTAGTGCAAAAGAAAAAGTAATCCCGAAGAAACGATGTGGGAGATCAAGAGGCACCTAGTTCCCCACCCCTTTATCAGCCTGGTATGTGCCATCTGTCCCATGTCTCCTCTTATACAACAAACTAATAAACTGGACTGGAAACATTTTATTAGCTGTAATTATTTCATGAGGCTCGTCCAATGCACTGAGATGAGACTGTTCTGGCCGCACAGTCAGATATGAAGAAGTGCCCTTTACCATGGCAGCTTTACATCAACCCCTACAGTTATACACGACTCTGTTGTGTGATATTCTCATAAAATTATACCTGTGCAATTATTTGATAGCATATTGTTTGTGTATGGATAGTTGGCTGTACAGGTGAGTTCATTTTACTCATCCCAAAAAGTACACTGACTGTTGCTGCACTAAACATTAGCTTCAGAGTTTATCATGGTGCACGAAATCGGCTGACATAATGAGTTATTACGCTTTAATCCATTCTAGGTTCATGGGTGCTTTGGTTATTCATTCCACTGTGGGATTTGAGTTATTAACAGTCGTGATCTCACTTGCACCAAAAATGGTCATAGCCAACAATCATCAGTAGGGGGCAGTATTGTAATATACTGTAGATGTTCTTTCATGAAGGCCATGTCACCTCAGTGGGATTCATTCAACAAATCTTTAACATTGTCCAATATGTTGCACTATCCCAAACCTATACATGGTATTTTACATGTTAACAGTGATACCACAGCATAGTATGCTGTGTGGTGGATGAGTTAAATTTAATTGTTTTATAACTTTAAACAAAATGACAGCAAATTTCTGTGGGAGACTTCTTTTTTCTATAAACTGTATTTGCACCGAGTCTGAGTCTTGAATGAATGTACTGTACAGAGTTGAATCAACTTATTGAAACGTGATCAGCATATTAGCAGACTTCCCAGCATGCATTGCTTGACAGTTAAAGCTCTCCCTAAACCCTTCGAAGAAAACATTTATGACGAAAATTTGCTATGTGCTTGTTATACACTGGAAGATAAGCTGTGGTTGCTTGTTTTCACAATAATGAAAACACAGTGACCCATGATGGAGTGAAGTATTGAATTCATAAATTGTAGTAAATACTAAATGTCAAATGTTATAAGAGTTTGTCAGTAATATCGTAAGCGTATTAAACATGTTTTCTCAAGTACATCTGAATTAATATCAAGTTTATTTGACAAGAAAAGTTCATTTGTTTTGAATCATTACAAAATTACATCAAATTGTTTCTTCAAATTCATTTGATGTAAAATTGTAAGGCAGTCTGGACACTAACCTTTTTACGTTAAAATACTACAGCATAATGTAAAGTGCTGCATGATGCAAATTAATTTTCCATGTTAAATTCATAATCAGGCATCCACCCAGCATGTTTTAATAGAGCCATTGAATTTTAACTGAGCATGACGAGCCGGCAAAAAGTCAACAAACATGTTGGGAAGGAAAAGAGGGACGAACAAAAGCAGGTGGCGAAAGCACACTGCCACGACCCCCAGCAAGATGAAGGTGAGCCCGACTAGGAAGTGTTGCTAATTCTTTCCGAGATTCGTGAACTGAGAGAAGAACACAAAGAGGCCTCAGGACCCAGGATCTAGAGGGGTGGCATAGGGTGGCAGGTGCCACCCCTACAAGATGCCTTGCAACCCCAGCTTCCACCCAAGTTTTGGATGATCTCGTTTAAAAAATGTATCTGAAAAGTTGTGGTTGGTTGGAAGTTTGCAAGCGAAGCTCCAATGTCCAAGAGCAAATGAATACAGTAAGAGAGGACGCTGACCCTTAAGTTTTGATTTCACTCAGCTCCACTGTTCCTGCAGCAGGCAGCCGCTCACTGTCCGGGCTGCTGATGACTGCAGATGGCTTCTTCCTTCCGGCAGTTCCTGATGAAAATACTGCTGAAGTTGCTTCTCTCTCTCCGCAGTCTCCTCTTCAAACTTATTTGCTCCATCATGTTCCTCGCTTTTCAGCTGCTCACGGCGCACATACTTTTCAGCTGCCGTGGAGAGACTGAAGTCATCTAATCGGATGATTCAAGAGAGCACACAGGTCTGTTGCTGGCAAACCCGAGAGCAGAGCAAGCTGCACCAAGGTCCATTATAGTCTGATTCCTAGACTATCACATGAAAGACATCATTCTGCAGCAGGCTTGGAGACAACAGCAGATAACCTATAAGGGAGACAGAGAGTATTTCAACCAAGATTACTCCCCAGGTATCCAGAAAAAATGCAAGGAGGTATGACAGGTGATTAAACAATGGCGGGAGAAAAACGTTAAAGCCAGATCTCCATTCCCAGCCCAGATCAAGATCTTTCTCGACTCCGAGGTCAAGGCTATTAAATCACTGACCGAGCCAGCGCCTAAAACCAGCCCTGCCGTCTTCACAAACCAGCGAGAAAGGCAAAAATCCCTTTCACGTGACAACTACCATGAAGGAGGAGGATTCCATGACGCCTTCCCACTGGCCATAAAGATGAGGTCGAAACAAGACTGCAGTTTGAAGCATTTTCTGACTTTCGGTGCATCTCCAACAGGACCGAAGAATCCAGGAGGTACTGGACCACCTCTCTGGATCGAGGAGTGACTTGGCCTGGTTTTTAGCAGATGATTGAAGAAAATGTCTGTAAACAGAAAATGTACTGGTAATTTTCTGCCAGAACATTATTGATAATTCTACCAACACTTTTCTTACACTGTGGTGTCCTGATAGTAACGTTTTTATTTTTTTCCAAGGATGGCAAAGGCATAACCAGATTCCTGTTGCTGTTGTTGTAGGTTGTTGCGACCCTGCAGCTGTTAAATATTCCCATTCACACTAGAAGTGGCACTAAATCCTCCTCTTATTGCATTGTTTGCAGTGAAAGAGTCCATAATGTCTTTGGAAATGGGTGGGTGGCGAGTGTGTGATGTCACTGTAGTGATTTGCAGTAGTTTAGAGATGGTGGTCGAGATGGACGGGTGTCCTTTTCAGTGTCTTGATATTTCAGAGAATCTGCTCATGAGTTCCTCATAGCAAAACACAACCTGAAGGCTCAGAGGACTGAGGAAGATAGAATTAGATTAGATGACTTCAGTCTCTCCATGCCAGCTGAAAAGTGTGCGCGCCATGAGCAGTTGAGACGGGAGGAATGCGATGAAGCAAAGAAGTGAAGGAGAGACTGCAGAGAGAGAGTAGTGACTTCAGCAGTATATTCATCAGGAACTCCGGAAGCTGCCAAAGCAGCAAATTCTGTAGATTTACAGTATATCCTCTGTACCATTCACAGACACTCCTGTTCTTCCTTGAGCTGAAATTTTTCACAGCAGTGGTATTTGCTGAAAAATTCTTCACCACTGAAAATTCTAGTAATCAAATCTTTATCTTTTCCATGGGCTGTTTCTTTGAAGCTGGAATGTGAAATTCTGTAGAGCCACTTTGTAACATACATTTTCTGGTAAACATACATGTATTTTCTTCCACTCTAAAACAATTCTGAAACGAAGTAATAACTGGTAGCCATCACCAGACCAGTGTTATGTTCTAAAGTGATGAATAAATCTTTATGCAGCCCTCTGCTACCCCCAGTTTCCAAACTGCAGAGACATCTCACACCCGTCTCCACTTCTAAACTGGTAAAGACAACTCCTCTGTAAAGCACGCAACCAGAAGAGGGTTTAGTGCCACTTTTAATGTGGATGGGAATAGTAAACAGCCGCAGGGCCTCCTGTCTCCATGTAGCAACTCAGCCTTGCACATATTGTCTGGACAGACAGACAGACATGTTCTCATGCAGTTATCTTTTCTGAGCTACAGATTATAAATGCTGCTGCACGTTGGCGCTCATCAAATGTGATGAATAGTTGTATTTCTAGTTGTATTCTTACTTCTGTCAGGCACAAAGTCACAGAGCAGCCCTGGATGTGTCTGCAAGCGCAACACAGACAGACAGACTGCAGCACAGCTAACATCAGACAGACAGACAGAGGGAGGATCATCACACACTGCAAACCATCATATCAATTTAAGTGTAGAGTTGTTGGTACTGGTATCGTAATCTTATAAGCAATATGCTACCTAATCATGATATTTTGTTTTTGAGACATAAAGGTAAATATTGCGATATTTAAGGGTAATGATATTTTCTTACACCCCTAGTTCAGACATTCTGAGAGCTAAAATCATGTCAACATGGTTTACATGGCTCTCTGGTCAGGTAGAAGGGCCCCTCAGCAAAATTTTGCTTGGTTAACATGTGGTTATCACAGATATCAGCTGTGCTTCCTTTGAAGAAATTGACTTAAGATCTCTATAACAGATCAGACAGGTTCTGGCACCTTCGGGAACCCCTGCACTGTTTCCTTCAGAAACTCAGACTCACCTACATCTGGAGGACAGTAACTGATTGCTCCATCTACTGATGTCAGTCTCACAATGTGGTACAAGTTTTAATAATATTTTTTTTAATTATTATTACTCATTTTCTACAGCATATGTTCTTTTCTGTTTTGTATGTATATTTTTTAAAATACATTTTATAATTTTTTTCCCTTAAATTGATTAATTCATTTGTGTGTCGGGGTGAATTTGTCTGTTTGCATATGTATGTTTCATTTAAAAATCCAATAAAAAGAAAAGAATAAGGAATAGAAATATTAGTAGCTTCAAATGCTCAGAAACATCCCAAAACCATTGAAATAACCTAATTTTAAAAGTTACTTGGAATATCACAAGCGTATTGTAACATTATAATAAATGTAAGGATTTTGTTATATTTGTCATCGTACTGCTTGTTAAAGCTAAAGTGATGAGATAAACTGGAGGTTACTGCCTTTTGCTTTGGTATGACTCAATATTGTTCAATAAGCTCTGCAAAGGCAGAATACAGGAACTGCCAAATAAGGGTCAAAGGTTAAATCAGAGGTCAGGGTTAATATGTAGAAATTATAACCTAATATAGAGCTACAGAGCTGCCACATATCCAATTATCAGCCTGCAACTAATTTGGCTGAACAACAAAAGTCATTTTTCTCATTTCTGGACTCTGGGAAGTTACTGCCTGTGATGAGAGAGAAGACAAACTGGCAAAAGAAGCAGTCAAAAGGGAGATAAGTTGAAGTCAGTATCAGATGGTCAAAATCAGAGGGGAGAGACACTCAATCCAAAACACGTTAGGAATATTCAGAAGTAAAGGAGCAAAAAGAAAAGAGAAAGTTATAATAAGCAGACTGAGAATTGGGCACAGCAAGCTTAGCAGCACACTTGTCATAACAGGGAAACATCCAACTGTTTTTTGTGATCATTTTTTACAAGACTGAGACAGTATCATGCAGAAAAACTGCACAGGAAGGACAAGAAATGTTGACACAACTATGGAAATAGGATGGGTGGAGGACAATATCAAAAGTATAATAGAGTGTGAAGGACAGTATTCAAGAGAGAAAGTGGTTTAGTTCTTTAAGGATGGTTGGACTGGAAAAACGGCTCTGACGTGATGGTATTGTGGTATAAAACCTCATGGTGGCTGTAATGCAACACGTTGGATGCAAGCTGCCGTTAACCATAAAGAAGAAGAAGAGGAAGGAAGCGGAGGAAGAAGAAGAAGAAGACGGTCCTATTAGAAGGGAGAGCTGGCTGTCGTGGGCGGGGTCAGGGAAGAGTCTTTCAAGCTCACGCAGTCAGGCAGGAGATCGAAATGGCGGCGCCAGCAGAGAGGATGGAGGTAAGGTCTTTCGCTTAGGAAATACAACAAAGTCTTCTAATTTGTTTTCGTAAACTACACACGTACATTTTGATTATTCAGGGAAACATGTTGCGAATTGTAACACAATCTTAACATCTGGGTTTTTGTTGTTACATAATGACCATATAACGATGCATCCATTTTAACTTAGCAAACGTTAGTTGTGTGTGATGCGTTTGCCGCTCATTCATTCAGCGTCGCACATCGGACAGAGCTCGGATTTGGTTTAAACACCCGAACTATTCCTCGTTTATCTTACAACTAAAACGAATGACCAACGTTGGTAGTTCAAGCAACCGTAGAAACGTAGCTGTAGATGGTGCGACAGCCGGCCGGCTGAGACTGACGAGCCTATGGGACCGCATGGGGACTAACGTGTTAGCATGTTAGCTAGCGTGGATGCTGCCTCATTCTCCCACTGGTCCCTCTGTTGTTAGCTGCCTCTCATATGATCCCACACGTGTGCCAGGACATTTCTCGTGGCGTCCCGGGCTATTAGCGGTGTCCACATCACATTTGTTGACCTTCTTACGTTTTGGTTTTCTTGTTTTGTCGACTTATTAGTAAGCTAGCAGAACGCGTTAAAGCGTAGCAGCATGTAGGTCGGTAACTCCAAAGTTACCTGTTAGCTGGCTGTAGTGTAAAGGCCTAGCAGTTAACTAAACCTGCGTCTGGCGATGATCATTTCGACCTTTGTTTGAGTTGGTGGTTGGCGGTGTGAATCGCGGGACATGTGTATGACGATCCTTGATGAAGGCCGGTATCTATCGCACCACAG
Organism: Lutjanus campechanus; assembly: GCA_027495735.1. NCBI lineage: Eukaryota > Metazoa > Chordata > Actinopteri > Lutjaniformes > Lutjanidae > Lutjanus > Lutjanus campechanus. Next base: position 8,298 of record JAJHUR010130546.1, on the reverse strand, counting down.
TACTATCACCATGTGATCCCATCTTTTGTACTGCGGGCTGGCTGGCCCTGATTCTGTAAACTTGGCCATTGGAAACTGTCTCAACAGAAACTTTTTCTATTTGGCAGGGGTGGTAGTAACTAATTATAAGTTCTAAAATGATTGTAATTAAGTAGTTTTTTGGGGTATTTACACTTTTGAGTCTGTGCTTTTATTCATTATTAGGCTTTACACTATGTAATCTACTTGGTTACTTTAAAAATAATAGAGTACGGAGTATAATTTGAATGAATATCCTAACCTTTCATTTGCATTTTTTTTTAGACAATAAAGCGAGCTGATTGCAAAGGAGCCAATGAGAACCAAGACCTGTAGTCAAAAAACACTACAGCAGCACCAGTTTCATAGTGATGTAAATGATAAATCATTAATTGCAATTAAAATTTTCACCAATTAAAAATCTATTAATTGACATTTAATCAATAGTCTAGAAATGGCAGTAATTGCAATCAAAAAAAAAAAAAAAAAAAGCAACCAGCGATGGATTCAGCCCGTTATTGATAGATGATGTATTCGTCCAATCGCCCAACCTTAATCTGACTTTGTTTTGTCTTGTGGAGCTGTTTGTTGAGTAAGGAAAGGTCAACTTTAACTTAAAATGTCCAAAAAAAAGACAGCGTGTGCAGATCTATTAACCCTAGTTTTTTAAAAAAATGTTGCGTCTTTCAAGGTTTAGCAGCTTCAACAACACAACTTCTCTGTGGTTTGGACAATCTGACGTTGGCTTAAATTGAATATTCAGCTCCATACTGTGGTTCATCTCCATAATGGCCGCGTATTATTGGTACAGAGGTGAAGTTGTGTTGATACCATTTGACTAAAAGGGGGTGTGGCAATGGGAGTTGCCTGTCAGGAAGAGGCGCCCAACTTCCAAATTGTTTTACAGCCTCAAACTTTTACTGTTCATTCCAGTTGGCAGAAAGGGTTCGGTCATACATGAACAACAGGGTTCCCCCGAGTGAATTGTGAGTCCAGTGGCCCTCTGGACCTAAGCAACAGAGAATGTTTTCTTCAGGGGACATCCTGTTTGAATTGTGCCATGAATTACACTATCATCTTTGCCAATTAAAAAGATAATTTTACACGTCAAGGAAGGAATTCCACTGTCAGATTTTTTTTGGTAAAACTTAACTCTCGATGATTTTGTAAAAATGTGTGTGAATTGGGTACTGAAATACATTACAGTTCATTTACAGTAACATTTTCAAAGCATCGGTCAGCTTTTAGCACTGACTTAAGGAAGGGGTTTATAAAGTCTGTGTTAATCTGTGGCTTTCTTTAACAGTGACATCAGTTTATCACTGGCCCTCATCTGGCCACTGTCAAAAAAGACACTCTGCCACAGCCCCTGTTAAAAACAAAAAAAAAAACACTTGCCACCAGACCTAACAAGTCTGCTGGGGGGAACCCTGCACAAATTCCCAACATAGCTTTGCAATTTTCATTTTCACTGGGGGAAAAATGGTAGAAATCATGAGGATGTAATGTTTGCCAGGGTCTGCACCATGTTTTCTTGCATATGGAGAACAAGATTTTTAGGCCAGAGCATCTTTGCAGCACTACAGTACCTCTGTGTGCGGCAATTTTGTTATTACACATATCCACATTGCAATTTTGATTGATTGTGCAGCCTTAATATAATGTGATCCAAACCGTCCCCAGAATATATAGTTGGCTATTATGTGGTAGTTTAGAATGGCTCAGATCAGTTTGTGGTTGGTTTTAGCTTTGACCTTACTCTTTGATTTGCTAGGTTTTAGGGCTGCAATTAACGAGTCAATTAATCGAGTGATCGAGATTAATAGTTGTTTGCCTATAAAATGTTGAAAAATGTCAAATATTCAGTTTACTGTCAGAAGAGTAAAGCTTTAAGAAGTGGAACTTGATGTTTTTTTTTTTAAATACTCAAACCGATTAATTGACTATCAAAGTAGTTGGTAATTAATTTGATAATTGAATAATTGTTGCAGCTCCACTGGGTTTAGTATTCTGCCCATACTGTCTACACAAGCCAAAATAGTCTATTTATGCTCTGGTGATGCAATAAGAGCCGTTTATCCCCTTTCTGAGTTGGGGATAAATTCTTTACACCACATCTGACATGTGCACTTTCTGTAGTTGTGTATTTTCAAACTGAAACACAGGAACAAAGTTGTAATTGTGTGCGTCTTTGTTGAGGTTTCTCAGGGGGAGAGCTCAGCCAAGCCTGCAGCTGAGGACATGACGTCAAAGGACTACTACTTTGACTCATACGCCCACTTTGGCATCCACGAGGTAATTTCTTTTTAAACAAGACGCAGTGATCAAAGTCAGATTTATCTCCCAGCTCTTAACCTGTCTGCTTTTTTTTCCTTACTGCCACTGTAGGAGATGCTGAAAGATGAGGTTCGCACTCTGACCTACCGCAACTCCATGTTCCACAACAAGCATCTGTTTAAGGACAAGGTGGTGCTGGACGTGGGCAGCGGGACAGGCATCCTCTGCATGTTTGCTGCCAAAGCCGGAGCCAAGAAGGTTATAGGGGTACGTGTTAGACTATATCACAGCTGATCCATTTGTGAAGCTTTGTGGATCGGCCAATCATAATGCATTCTTTGTTGGTGATAAATAGGAAGTGTCTGAATTTAAATGTTCTTTGTCTTGATAGATTGAATGCAGCAGCATTTCAGACTACGCTGTGAAAATTGTCAAGGCCAACAAACTGGACGATGGTGATTAAAAAAAAATCCAAACCCGTGATGGCACTTGTGGGGTTTCACAATTTTACAATATTTCTGGGTGGTGTGAGGGACATTTATGGACGTACCTTCTGTCCTTTTCTTGTGTCCCCAGTTGTGACCATCATCAAGGGAAAGGTGGAAGAGGTGGAGCTGCCTGTGGAGGGAGTAGACATCATCATATCCGAGTGGATGGGCTACTGCCTCTTCTATGAGTCCATGCTCAATACAGTCATTTACGCAAGGGACAAATGGCTGGTATGTATGTCTTTGTCCCCCACGCGAGGGTGGTGAATTGACCCTTCGTCAAGCACCGCCCTCCTTAGTTACTGTTACTACGTCTGTCAAGCTTTCCATTTACGCACTGCATGTATGCGGTTTACGGTGATAACGGTGGCAGATTTAACATCAAAATTGGGAGGAATTGTTGGCACACAAGGTCTTTGATTCCACAGAGAAGTAAACAAAAGCAGCTTCTCACTTCTAGCTGACGACCATGGATTTTGTCAGCTAAAATGACGACTCTCTCAAGCAGATTCCCTAAGTGTTGCTGGCTAATGTGAGTTAGATCCTTGAGTCAGGCGACAAGCTCCTCTCCAGCTGACGTTTTAATGTTTCCATCTGACTTGTTTTAAAAAAAAAGAACGCTGTGAAAGTGTATATGTAAAGTTGCCTAACAGTTAAGCTATCATTATATAACGTTAATGCTAAAAGACCAAGGCTAAAGCTAGCTCTCAGCAAACATTGGTCGGATGGTAAAATACGACAGGTGTATCTACATGATAGATGACAGAAATACACTTTGCTAACAAGGGAAAGGGAAGAGTCTAGCGGACCTTGAGATGGTCACCAGGCCAGACCAGCTGGACTACAATCGCCCCAGGAAGAGAGTCAGGTTGAGAGTTAAGCTAACTCAGATTAGACCTCAGGCAGCAAGCCAGAGAGACGCAACATCATCGTCCCACTTTGATTCTGCACCAGCCCACATCCTCCTCCTCCTCCTCAAATCCCCCACAGAACAAATGCAGATTCTGTGGTATCTAATAAGTTTTGCTGGAGGGAAAGTTACCACAGCCGGTAAGCTAACGTTGGTGAGCCAGACATTCTAGCATTTGCAGCAGATAAACACTTTCCTCACATGTGTGCTCTTGAGTTGCATGTTTTTGACTACAAAAAAAGTCCAGACTCATGAAACACAGACTTGGCTTCTCTCAGAGCCTCATGCACACCACCTCAACATGTAGATAAATTCAGAGCTTGACAGATCTGCAGCGCCCTAGTTACAGTTCAATCAATGATTGAACAGTCGCTGTTTGGAGGCGCTGCTTATGAGGGCAGCCAAACGTCGACCTATGACCGCGCTCTCTTTGGGTGAAAACGTGCCGTGTAAAAGCAGCAGTTCAGTATGTGTGTCTGTAGCAAACACTT
>JAJHUR010130545.1:27640-43480 GCA_027495735.1 Lutjanus campechanus | reverse complement strand
GTCTGCAGATGCACTCTGTGAGGTTGTTTCAGTTTTACATGGACTCGCATGGAATTTTATGGGCAGTTGCCAAAATCGCTGCGGTCATTAGTGGATGTTGAGGACAGTGAGCCTCTCGCTCATAATGATGGCACGACTGAAAAAGAGGGTAAGCATCAGCAAACACCTCGAAGTCTGCGTCTCGAACTCTGTTGGATCTTTAGATGTTTGCTTGTGTCGAGCGACTATTTTTTGTGAGGTGGTATCAGGTGTGAGGTATCGGAGTAGTTTTATTAGTATGAGCACCTGAGGACAGTATCAGACCAATGTCCAATGCTGGTATCAGTGCATTCCTATCAGGGAGTAGCAGTGTCAGCCTTCATCCAGTGTTTATTTATGCATTTTTTATTTAAACATACAGTATGTGACTCATACTGAAAGAGTACAATGATAGTGGAAATCATTCAGGGATGACGAATAGATGATGAATAGATGGATCATATTATCCTATAACAAAAAAATGTTATAGGTCAGAACACGCTGTAAAAGAAACTACTGAATTTGATTACTTGAGTAAATCAGGTCATTGTTATTCTCATGGCAATGAATAATTATTATTAATTATAATCTTGGCACTCAGCTGATCTATGATATTTCATAACACTTATGATATTCTTGCTTATATTCTGATTCTTTGCAACCTTACTGAGCATAGGCTCTAACATAAACACAATGCAAAAGTATCAAGTAATCACTCAGACATGATAATTACTAACTAAATATTAGTGAAAAATAATCTTAATCATAATTAATTCAATGGGACATAAAAAAAAACAACAACACACCACCGCCCTTACTTACCCTCTCATTTACCCCACATTGCAATTACAAACTCAATGACAGTTTTAATGTAAAACAGTTATGAATATGATTTATGTCACATAAAGATGGCTGTAAGAGGACAAATAAGACCTGTCAGTGCAGCTGGATGACAGTAAGGAACAGTCTTCTTCAACTATAACTAGCTTTCATGTTTTGAATGCCTTCAACCATCTCTGAAGTCCTGGCTGAGCTCACACTGATTGACAGGTTGACAGCGTGCATTCTACTGCTGCCGCAACCTCCTTTTACCCTAAACCTGCCTTAAATCAACCACTTCCCCGGGTTTATTGAAAAAGATGCAAAAAGCGTTAACAATAAAAGCTGGCGACTTTCCAAATCCCGTAAACAAAGAGTGATCTGTTATTGCCGTTTTCTTTATTTCCTCTGAGAGTTGGTGGTGGGGAATTGTGGCAGCATCCCAGGAGGAATGACAAAGTGGAAGCATGCCTGTAGACGGCTTTCAAATATGAGAGGAAAAATGGGGAGTCTTTGCTGGAATGGATGCTCTCTTATGAGCGTTTCCATTAGCTCTTGATGTTACAGCATGCCACAATGGACTGTCATCGCCTAAAGACAGTCTATTCAACAGATAAGAATGAGTGAAGCATGAAAACTGAGCAATCATCCAAAAGCATTACATCATAAAGTCCTGACTGTATATGATGCTTAGCTGCATAGAATCCTGAAGTTCCCATGACACAATTAGTTGAGAGCTTATTACTTATGCATGTCATTTGTTTGGTGTAAAAGCTGGCAGCTGGGGATGTACCAGTCGTTGATTGATTGACATTTACTGAAGGGAAACAAGGACCCATCTCATTAGTATTTCCATTTCAAAACTTAATTATCATTAAAAAAAAACAAAAATCCACAGTAAATAATGTTCAGCATCATCATCCAAAGTTAGCAACGGGGCAGCAATGTGTGTTTGTATTTGCATTAATTTGACTGTGTATCAATAGTCTGCTTTTTGAATTTTTACTGCACATTCTAACAACAGAGTGATAGTGCTGATAACCATGATTATTTTGGTAACTATAATCGTGATATGAAATTTTCATTCCATTTCATTTCTAATTTACAGTAGCCATTAGCGCTGAATGGGTAAGCTACAGTTGTAGCAACAAGTGTTGCTGGATTTTGCTCCTGGCATGCTGTGGCTAAGTCATGGCTACATTAAAACAATGTAAAAAATTTTTAAACAATTGTAGGAGCACATTAGTTATTTCATGAAGCACAAACAAAGGCTCTCTGTAACAGAAACGCTCATTTTCATCAGACGCAAATTTAGTATGTGCCCACAAGTCCATCATTTTCCTGGAAATTATAAACTCTGAAATACCATTAAGAATACCTGACAATATCTACAAAATAACTTTTTTTGTTGTTGTGGTTGACATATAGTGGAATATATGTGATAAAAAACCCTTGAAGTTCCCATGAAACTGCCAGCAGAGCACTTAATGCTTACGTGTTTTCCCTCGAAAGCCAGTGGAGGCCAGTTTGTCAACAGGGAACAGGCTACAGTACTGAGGTGGTGTTCTTGCTGGGTTTGGCTATCTCAGGACTAGCCGCAGCAGTTAGTGGTTAGCTAACTTACTGTAGCTCTGTTGTACTCCTTTGGTATGACCGCGGTACTGTATTCTCTGCCAGTCTAGGAGGCTCGGAGGTCTTTGTCCCAGTGCCTGGTCGTGTTCTCTGGCAGGCTGCTGAGCACTGTTCTGTCATTAAATAACCGAGAGCTGAAGCTGAGGAGCCGGAGATCATCGGAGGGGAAACCGGAAAATACTCTCTTCATAAATCATGATCCACTTTCAACCAAATCAGCTCGTAAAGCTTTTATACAGTGAGGTCCATCCCCTAGAAGTACTCCACTTCGCTCGCTCAGAAATCTTCTATTCTTTGCTGCATCATAAGTGACAAAGTGTTGAATTGGACGCAAAATTTAGAGTTTAGGATGAGTCATCAACAGTTTCAAATCATTTTCTAGGCAAAGGCAAACTCTGAAATACCATTAAAAATACTTACAGAATAAGCTTTTGGTCATTGTTCGGCCAGATACTGGCGTGGAGGTGATGTGTAACACAATACATGTGATAAAAACACTTAAACATCGATTTTGACTTCATGGGAACTTTAAGGTGATAAGAAAGCATCCCATGTTTCTGCATTTAGTGTATTTTCTCCCAGCAACCCAGTTGTGATTGTAGACTGACAGTGACTGACTACTGATGAGATTTCATTCTGTTCTTTTACGTCACTGTGAATAAATCAGCCCATCAGTTTGTTTTAGATCTCCACAATGAAAAGCCTCTCATTTTCCTTGTGGGTTTGGTGCTATTGTCCCAATACTGAACGTTCTTTGGACTCAGTGGATTAAATTAGTGTGGCTGCCCTATAGTCATGTAATTTGACTGCGCAGACAGGCTCGTGGTTAGCTTCTATCTGAAATCATAGCTTCCTCATTAAGATTTTGTTCAGGCTCTTCTCCTCGCAGAGATCGCAGCACGGTAGCACATGATGGTTTGGACCCTCTGGAAACATGGGAGCGGCCCTCACCACATCACAACATGACAGCACATGTTCAGATTGAGCCCAGACTCCTTTGACAGTGCATCAAAAAAATAAAAGTTTCGTCTGAGAATCCCGTTGTTCCCCACATGTTGAAGCCACACTGCAGGCTTTTGTCTCTGTATGAATCAAGCCTTGGTCTCAGTCAGAGGTTCCACTCGCCGCATCTCCTCTGGCTCAGTCTGGCTGCTTGCAGTGCATCACGGTCAACAGAGTTCAGACATTGCATCAGCAGCCAGAAAAGGTTCCATGTGTTAGCCTTTCACGAGGCACGGACCTCAGGTGTTTGCTCTGTGCTCATCCCGACACACAAATAACTCGAGTTATTCCATTTCTTTTTATAAATGCTCCATTCTTCTGAATGCCGCGGCCATTTGTCCTCGCTGACAAAGCCTCAATCATTTTTTTTCACAGAGATGTCAGAAAATATTCCAGCAATGTATGAAGTTTGCAATAAGAAAAAGACATTTTCAGCAGAAGGTCTCAGAATGTCTTCATGTGTCTCATCTCTTAGGATTTGCCATTAATGATTGGGCCAAGTATCATCTCTATATTTCCCATTCCATAGCGTAAATGGTTTGCAGCTGGTAGACTGAGCTTTCTCACCAGTGTCAGTTTCATATTGGTGCTTTTGGTCCATCATTTCTCGGAATCACTAACTTAAAACGAGGAAAAAAACAGAACGAGCAATCTCTGCATTCATATAAAGGTAATATTTTTCTCTAATGCTGTACATGAGGCCATCTCTTTAATCCAGCAACCAAAAGGTGGTTTATTTCTGCATTTTTACTTAACTGTCTGCCTGTAAAATACACATATATGATACATTAAATGCACACTGGCTCTGTTTAAAGTTCAGAACCTGAGGGTATACATTCATAATTAATGTGTTGTAGGCTCTAAGGGAAGGAGCACTGAAACCTGCTGTTCTATTGTGTGATGTATTTTTCTCCTTTTCAGAAATCCTTTACCAACCTACTGTATGTTCCCTCAGGCAATGAAAGAGGCAAAGAGCATTCCTTTGACTACACTGCATTTAGTGCAAGAATAATAATTGCAGACCCTTTTGCACCTCGTATTTTTTCTTACCTTTTCCCTACTTATAAATGTGGGAAATGAAGCCTTTGCCATAAAATCTGTACCCGAGCTGGTGGCGTGACTCCACAGATTGCAGTTTTGGTCTCTGTGGTCGGTCCATGACGTTTGTCTGGGCTGGAAAATCTCAACACTTATTTGATAAAAGGCCATGGCATTTAGTAGAGACTTAATGACTTTGGTAATCTCTCACTTTTTTTTTCTCTTGCACCACCATGAGGCTCACATTTGTGGTTTTGAGTCAAATATCTTAACAGTTACTACATATATTGCTGTCACATACATGTATTAATGTTCCCCTCAGGATCAAGTTTAATAACTTTGGTCATGTCCAATACTTTGGTTTATGAGTAAAACTGACGACATTCCTTTAGCTTCAGCTGTGCTTAGTGCTAATTAGTAAATGTTAGTATGCTACATTAAGATGGTGACCATGTTTTCGTATCACATCTTCCTTGAGTGACTGAAGCTCAGGAGATACAGTGCGTTGTCCACGAATTGGAAGTTTGGTGGTTGACTCACTGAGGAGGATTTGGCAATCACAAGGTGAAGCATACCCTGATTTATCATCTATTTTGCTTTAAATGGGACCAAAATTTACAAAATGAACATCACACTGTTTTGAGGAAGACTTTACACTAGTGATTGAGACCATAAACTCAGCAGGAAACTGTTTACTGAGGTCAGAAATCAAGTGAGAAGTCAGATCATTTTGAATTAAGGATACATACAATCAACCAATGGAGTCGCATCCTGTTGGCCATTTGAAAGCAAGGCGCTATTTATTAGCACATCCACAGTTTATGTTTTGAGCTCATGATCTTTATCAGACTTAGATGTACATACAGAGATGCCATCTTCTAAATTCATGTCTTCATTGCCGTCTTTTGTTGGTCCAGCACCTGGCTCGCTTGAAGTAGTTCAAATGTTCTCAATCACTAGACATTGTTCATAATAAGGCACTTTTGCATTGGCTATACTTTTCAGATCTGACAGTCAATGCCTATTGTTGTTCAGGACTGTTGAACTATGCACTTTTCAAAAAGAGCAAACACTTGGAATCAGAGAATCGTATGTAATGAAAAGAGTGATCACAACAGAAAGCAAGCATGGTGCCAAAGATCTCTTTTTTCTTATGGAACTGTGGCTTTTTATTATCAACAGCTTGTGGTTCAGCAATAACACTTTTCCATGAAATAGAGCTGAAAAAAGCAAGAAACACTGCAGATATGCTCAAATTTGAATATTTAGTCATTTTTTTCCATCTCCGTTCAGTCCAACAGCATTACATTTAGAGATAATTCAGAACTTTGCAAAGTTTGGTTTGGTTATTGTTTTCCTACAGACAGGCGATAAGATAGAAAGGCCTCAGCTTGCATCACTCACGTACAATGGAGAGTAGAAACGGTCTCTGTCTGTTAAGGCTGTTCTTGAAAAGTCTCTGTGTAGCCACATAGCCTCTATGGGCAGTTAAGAGCTCCGGCACAATGCAGCTTTTTATTTTTCATTGCTCCATACTGAATGGAGGACCTCAAGGGCAGATACAGTTTGCATTTCATTCAACTATTGCAGACAATCTGGCTCGTTTAGAGTCGTTTATGCGCTCTCTTATAGTCAGCAGATGTCTAATTGAGGTTAAAGGAATTATGGATGAATAAACTAAGCCTTTGGGGAAAACACACATCTCTGGACTGGGATTTGTCTGCTAGGCGTAGCCTGTTGGATCTCTGCAAGGGCTCACTGGTGTATGTTTAATTCAAGAGTGATCACATGTGCTTGTGGAATGCAAGCGAGGAGTGAACGAACGGCTTTCGGCTCTCTTCCTCCAGTTTATTCCACCGTGGAGGTCAAGTCAAGGATTCAGAGTCCCACAGTAGGCTGCGCAGGATTAGAGATGTGTTTGCTCTTGCAACAGAAGAATGAGCTCGAAAGCTAACAGTGTTATTGAGTGATTGTGTAACATGTGAGTCAGACCCGCTAACAAATTAAATGTACCCCAGTCGAGTGTTCATTGTTTACATTGAGTGCTTCTCGCCAAAATGATTTCTCTGTACAAACAGTTCTTAGTACATGGAACATTTGACATGCATAACCAGCTTTTCCAGTCAGCAAACATGTGTAGTCTGTCACTCCTGTGCTCCTGGAGGGCACATGCCTCCTCACCATTTATATGCTTCCTGTGGAACAGGAACATTGTCTTTTGATTATGTTTTTTTTTTTTAAATGTCTCAGACCATATACTTCTCCATTTTTTAGAGGCTAAAACAGCTTTTGGACATATTCAATGCATTCAGAAGCAACGTCTTTGCTTCAAGCCTCTGAGTTTCCCATGGCAGCATTTGACTGACATTTGAAAACCGTGTGTGCCAGTGGACACGGTACTGACTAAAGAACCTCATAGTCTACAAACACTGATACAAGACCCCCTTTTTTTTCAAGAGGCCCACCTAGAGTTAGCCATACACTGAATAATTTAGGCCATTTCTTCCTTTACAACCTAGATTCTCAAACTGTGGTACATGCACCACTGGTGATACACAAGCTCCCTCTAGTGGTATGCAAAGGAACATCAGAAATACTTTTTTAAATGAAATAAATTAATTTAAAAACATGTAAACTATGCAAATACTACATAATTTCTAATACAATGTATCAGATCGCTGAAATGTTTCAATATCATGCGTGTAGAGTGCACATACATCATCCATCTGGAAGCTCCAAGCTAAAATGTGTTTGCAAGATAGCAAGCGGAAGTAAAACGAGGATAATGAAAATGTTTCACAACACTGCAATTGTTCCTCCAGATGGGAACTATTATGAAGAGAAGAAGTGAAAATGAAATGGACAACAGTGGACTGAGGACTAGTGCTAGCAGCTGCTTAAAAAATGCCAGCAAAGTATTCACTAAACCTGCTAGCACCAAACGGAGCAAAACTGTAAGGTGGTACTTGGAGAGCTCAAAGTTTTCTGAGGTGGTATGTAGTGTAAAAAGTTTGAGACACACTGCTTTACAACTTTCACCATTTGGAGAGACCAATAGCTTGTATTTCACACCAGGAAAAGAGAGCTACCAAGCTGGGCTAACTAGTTTCCAAGAAAGCTAGCTTGCTTTTCTCATGTTAGCAGTGATTCCCACTTGTTATTTCATGTTTTTTCAACTCCCGATGAGTGATTAAGAGCTCCTGACCAAGCTTTTTTCCCCCCTTAGCTTGGAGCCACATTTCCATGTGTAGACACCATGGCTCCAAGCTAAGCATCTACAGTGAAGATTTTTGCTAAAAACATGGTGACTTGACATCTTTCAAGTCCACCGGACATGTTGGGCCCTCAGGAGACTTTAGGGACTTTGTTTTTTGGGTTTCTGCAACCCTGTTTTCCTCTGAAACTCCAGCCATGTGTTCTGGACAAAAAAAAATTTAACCCGACCTTCAGTCGTCACCATCTCTGGACTGCTAGTACAAACTAAATGCCATGAAATGACGAGCAAAAAAGGTGTAATAATAAACAAAATGACTTTTAGCCATACATATTAGTTATTCATATACCATTTGGTGAGATCCGGCAGTCTTAAATCACAGCTGAGACTGAGCAGCAGCACAATGTTGTCCCCTCAGCAGCGCAAAAAATTCAAGTGGCACTCCATCATATGGGGCACCATCACTGCTGAAATATAAACAAAAAGAAAATTATTTTTGTTCATTACAATTTTGACAACAAGTACACATATAAAACCACAATAAAAAAAAACACATTTCACAGAAAAATGAATTCTAATTTCAGTTTGATTTTAAGTAAACATTCCAGGATACTGCTAGATAGTTGAACTTGTGTTGGTTTTTTTTTGACAACACAAGCAACTGAGGCACCTAAAAGAGCAGCTGAGACTCTGATGTTTTAATAGCCACATTGTGACAGTAAGCTGTTTGCCCTTCATGCACCTCTGTGTCAGACAGCCAGCACAGAGCTGTGTGTGTTGTGGAGACTCAGCTAATGAGATACAATCTGACATTTAATAATGGATGAATTACGGGCGGGAAAAAAAAAAAAGATAGAAAGAGAGGTTCATTAGAGTGTGGGAATAAAAATGAAACTTTAGTTCTTCACCAATGAGTGAAAAGTTATTTGCGGATTAAAAGGTCACTTCACAGATTTCAGATGTGAAGATCAGTTTAGGCTAATAGCTGCGGCTAGAATTCTCAGCTGTGAAGATAGTTGTGTGTCGTCCTCTGTGGTTCTGACGCAGCTTGTCAAGTCTAAATAAATAAATAACTCCAATGATGTCATAGTGATGTCATCATGGTTGTCTTGATTTCAGCTTGGAGGCTTTTAACAGAAAACATATGTTCCAAAACTGGAAGCATGGAGTTTCAAAGATGTGGATGTTTTAAGAGGCAGGCAGCTTGTAAAGAAAGACTCAAATTGCATTATGGGAGATGTAGGATCCAGTCTTTTTGGGAAGCATGTCAAGTGACATCTATGTTAATAAGATAGCTCTGAAGAACATAAATATATCTATTAATAATAAAATAAATAAATGTAAAACTGATTTGTTTGTTGTACTTTTATATGTAGGCTCTTTGAATGAACTGAATTAAATCATGGAGTATTTTCATGTGATTAAATGCCTTTCTTTCAGCCATAAACCTTTCTGTTGGGCCAACTCAATTAACTGAGTTAGATTAACTTTATTTACTCCTGTAATTTTATGACTATAAAGATAGCTGGACCAATCTTATTAAAGCAAGTCAGATCCAACCCTAATAAATAAGTTGAATTAACACTATAGAGACAAGTTTCCATCGTATATGTTCAAGTTATAAAAAGGAGGGTCTCGGGAAAGTTTTAACTCTCAAATAATGCATACTGGGAAGTCTGATAATATGCCGGTCATGTTTCTTTACAAGTTTTATTTAATGTGAGTTAACTGAACTCTGTACTGCATATTCATTCAACTCATCATTTCAAGTCTAAAGACTTCAAGTCAGAAAAACTCATGTTTATAAGTTATTAAGTGTTCTGAAAACAAATGGAATTTTCAAGCTTAATTAACTTGAATAAATACATTTGTATATACAAGTTCAGTTAATGAGGAAGGATTTAGCTAATTCTGCTGAGTCCCTCTGATGTTTTTTCCATGTAGGGTCTACAACCCCGAGGAAATTAAGCTGGACCAACACAATCGCCTAAAGCTGCAAGAAAGCCATTTAATCATGTGGAAATGCTCTCCATCATTTAATTAATTTCATTCTTTCATTGTTTGTTTTTTTGGCTGTCTCTTGCAAGTTAACTAAATCCACTGGATATGCAATTCAAAATCAATAGAACACGCCTTTAAGACACATAAATAACATCCGGTCTGTTCGCCCAACCACTAACACCACAGGCAAATACAGTCACACATGAATCGGTCAGTTCAGTTACTTCTCCAGTAACAGTGCAAGTTTCTGCTGAAGAGATAGGGCTCACATGCAGGGATGTGGCTTAACAAGAAATGAGAGGTTCAAAGCAGAAGCGGCTGACAGATGATGCTGCTTGACACTAATGACCTCTCATACAGCAGCTTCGCTGGACACTAATGACCCCTCATACAGCAGCTTCACTCTGGCTGTAAAGGTCGCTGTCCAAGGTCCTGAACACCCCTCTCTGGTACTCAGTCTTTCACTGTAAGAGCAGGCACTCAACAGTTTTCTTTTACTTTGTGTTTAAAATAGGAGGAGGAGGAATATGAAATTAGTTTGACACTACTCACAATCTCATGATTTATATTTATTTATTTGTATATTTTTTTCTGCAGCCAGGGGGTTACAGCTATAGGGCATGAGAGGCAGATGCATTTTGAAATGGGGTCTGTATTTAAGAGTTCCATATTGTAAAGATTTATGATTTTGGCATATTTATTTCTGCTTAATTTGTTTTGACAAGATCATATGTTTCAAACGTCCCTTATGTTATGTCCTTGTGTCCAAACCAAATGATATGGGGAAATGAAAAGACAAGTAGGCACGAAAAGGTACAACAAAAGGAGAAACAAAAACAGAAAGATGATACTACATATGCAAAGTAATAATACTTGTGTGTTTTCATTGGGGTGTTGAATGTCTCTGTATAGACTTAGTGTTGTTTGCCTGTTTGGCTGTACTCCCGATTACCTGGTTTCCTCCCAAAGTCCAAAGACATGCAGATTAGGTTAATTGGATACTCTAAATTGCCTTAATTTGAGCGTGATGTATGTCTGTCTACATGTGTTAGCTCTGTGATAGCACAGTATGTTGATCCGTCCATGCTGTACGCCGCCTCCAAACCCCCCGCAGCCCTGCACAGGATAACGTAGCTCAGATAATGGATGGGTGTTTTCAGGAGTAATTTAAAAGAAGTGAGTGTAGAAGCAGGTCTGATCTCCTCAGGCATCTTGCTTCACTGATACAGTGAAGCCTAATCAATCTTCATTGTCAGGCTGAATTTACAAACCGCACCCCGCCCGAGGATCTCAGGCTGTAATTAGGCCCATAAAGGTCAGAGATACAGCTTGATGATAGTCAGGCGCAAGTCTTGTGGTTCTCCAGTAAAATCAATTCTAAAAAGGTGCACAAACCAGCACAGAGACATATGTTGTTTTGTGTAAACATTTGGACATCCAACACTTGATATCACTAAGGCAATACTTAGTTTGAGCACAGCTTGGGTGTTGGCTCACTTTTATGGGTGCATATGTCAGGATTTCTGCATTGCAAGCCCGAGCATAAGAATCAGGGAATTTTATTTTCAGGGGTTGTTTTTTTTAAAAAAGATGTTAATTAAGAAAAAGAATAGTTACAGTGGGGCAGTTTGGTTGGAATTAACAAACTGGTTAAAATGTGAATGCGCTGTAGAGAGGGGAAGTCCTTCTCATTGTGGTGTACCCCATGGGACCTTATTACACCAAAAATATGTACAATGGCAAAGGACCAACTTTCTTTTCATCCTGTTTGAATTTGGTCACAACAGTCACAAAAGTCACAATTTAATTTCTCTTGTTGTGTTGAAACACATTATACTGTACAGTGTCAGATTCTTTATAAACTCTACAATAGTTGTTGATTTAAAAAAAAAAAAAAGTGTGTTGAACAAATTACTTATTTACAACAACACATTACATGACAATATTTTCCAATTTCCAGCTTTTAGCACTAACTTAAAGTAGGTGGCTTTTTAAAATTCTTGATTCCGTGATTTCAGCCATGGTTATATTATTACAGAAACTATAAGGCCCTACCATAAAGGGACAGAAAATGAAAAATTATTCCTCGGGCTTATAGTGCTATTTATCCATCTAGATGATTGTAGTGTCAGTTGCAGAGCTTTGGAGGTATCAGCTGTAGAAATGTCTGCCCGTTCTCCAGTCAACTTTGTGGTGCTAAAAGCGCCAAAAAATCATAATAATACATTACTCAAGACTATATAAAGTGTGTAAGTGTAAAAAGCTGTGGTCTAAATAGCATCAGTACGTTAAGATAGATCACATTTCACGATTATACTCCTCAAACCCTCATGGGTAATTTAACTTCACAGCTGCTCGCTGTAGGTAGCAGGTCAGGCCGCTGCCACGGGGGGATACGCTACAGCCATTATACACCATAATTTCTTATAATGCATGTGAAACTTAAGCACATTAGATTTAATACACTTTAAGATTTATAAGGGCGCATAAGAGTAAAGGCCAACTTTCCTCAAATTTAATCCTAGAACCACACAAATGTCAAGGCCACAGCTATGAGCCAGCGGGGCTGGAAAATATCCAGAAGCCGAATGAAAAATATCTCAGCATTTGTAATGCACTGGAGTGATGAATGATACATTTGTGTGTGTTTTTTCCGCATATTTCCCATCATGCGGTGCTCAATTCATCACAATTTATTCTGACATTTGGTGGAATTTAATTGAGAAGGATACATATGTATGGTTTTCATAGGAGATTTGCTCCACATGTAATTGGGACGTAAGGATAATGGAAGTTAAACCTGCATTAATTAATATTTTGGCCACTTGGGGGCTGCTCAACAAGCTGTAAACACAAGACTGACATGTTATCACATTTCATTCATTTGGAGTAGTGTGTCTATCCAATGGATGAGCGTAAGTTTAATATTCATCATCCTTTTGGCTCTGTTTTTGGTCTCCACCAGCTCCGTGGGGAAAATAGCAGCCTCTTTAGCTGCTACATGCTGCAAAATGGACACTGTCTGTCATTTGGTGCTGGGCAGGCAAATTCAAAGTCCATCTGCCAATACGGTGCCATGAATTTGTCA
Source organism: Lutjanus campechanus (assembly GCA_027495735.1). Lineage (NCBI taxonomy): Eukaryota > Metazoa > Chordata > Actinopteri > Lutjaniformes > Lutjanidae > Lutjanus > Lutjanus campechanus. Next base: position 30,668 of record JAJHUR010130545.1, on the reverse strand, counting down.
GTGCACGGCACAGTTGGGCGGATGGCTGGCCACCCCAGAGTCTGGATCTGCTTGAGGTTTCTGCCTGGTGAAAGGAAGGTTTTTCCTCAGCACTGTCACCTTGGTATTTGCTCTTGGTGGGAAATATTGGGTCTCGGTAAACAATAGTATAAAGAGTATGGTAGAGACCTGCTCAAGATTTGGCGCCATAGAAACAAAACTGACTTGACTTCACTAGAGCTGACTGATATAGCTGGATGCAAGGTTGATGACAGCACAAAGAGAAAATCAAAACAAAACAGTTTTGGGCAGTAAAACCAAAACGATGAGCTGAGAGATGCTAAAATGCTCCGTAGAGCTGAGGGGAACTTCAGAGATGGATGATGTTTGTCACAACAGCCAATGAGGAGCAATACATAGCCATTGCACATGCAAAAATTAGCACAGCTGTCCAAATAGTGCACTGGAGCCATACACTGTATATTAAATTAAAGACACAGCAGAGGACAGGAAGGCTGCAGGAGCTCTGTAGGCAGGAAGGGTGCACGTAACATCATAAATTCACTGTAACTGACAATGACGAGTCCTCCACCGTAAGTTGATCAGCTGTTAATGTCTGTCATTTGCCTCTCGATGTAAAGTTAAGCCCATTATCCTAAAAACAAAAGCCCACTACTTTATTCAATCGGCATGAGGGTGAGTAGATAATGATTGAATTTTCATTTTTGGGTGAACTGTCCCTTTAATTTTAAACATTAGTGAGGTTAGTACAGTATTTCAGCTTAACACGCTGCCTTGATCTCTGATGACATACCGTGGTCAATTTAGGATTTATTACAGTAAATATATTACTTATATATATTATTGGTATTGGAAAATACACTGAAATGAGAAAAAAATAAACGAAATGAAATATTATATCATAAATGAATATATTGCAGATTTGTCCTTTAATATAAAAAAGCTTCACTTCTTCACGATGCTATTTTTAACACGTGCTTTGTTTGCATACCAACAGCATTAACAGTATTAATGTGTGAATAATTCCAAAACAGTTACATTCAGATAGTCTATTTTTCTCAGGTCTTATTCCTGAGATTAGATTCATTTGAAGTTGTGCAGACTCTGAGTGTGGATAATTGATTTCTAACATCCTAATAACCTCTGTGAGACGGTGCTACTGCACACTGCCGCGCCACGCAGACTCCAGGACATCATCACAGATTAATACTAGAAATACTGAAGAAGACAAAACGGGTGAATTGGTTCTTTCTATAAAAAGGATTTTATATCAGGCCATCAGATGGTGTTTGTTTCCAGTAACTGCTATTAAATAGTTATACCAACCTGACTTTTACTCTGTCTCTTAGGAATGATTCTCCCGGGCTCTGAATTGATATTTAAATCTTCTTAGAACGCTTTCCAGAGGAGAAAAAAAAAGACTCAATCATTGATCATTCATTTACTTTAAGCGAATCCAAGAACGATATAGATCAAATTAAATTCCCCTCGTCCCAGGATGTCTGCTGAGGCTAAACACTGTGACTGTGGGAAATGTAGCAACAGATGCTGCTCATGTGGGTGGTGTGCGTATGGTTTGCCAAATAATCTCACACTTCGCCGAGTGAGACGTGAGAGAAATCATTGTGTCAAGTGGCTTTTGAAAGTCTGCAAGCCAGGAATTTCTGTTTCAATAAAAGATCTGCCGTGCTGCTCAATATATTGGTGCTTATGAGTGTGTTTAGGGCTTTAGGAAATGTTGGATGTTGATGAATCTTGACTGTTCCTGGAGATTTTTTATTTTTTTATTTTTTTTTTTTAGGCTGTTTTCTTGGAGGCAGCAACATTTGTATTCTCTGCTTGAGTTAGAAAAAAAACAAACAAACAAAAAAAAACGTCAAAGATAAGAATTCAGAGGCACACCTAGCAGATGTGCATCAATTTCCTTGACTATGAGGCTCGACACTGTCACTCATTTCCCAGAGCAAAGCAACTGTTGAAGTGTCCAGCCTGCCAAGCGCATACATAAGCAATGACTTCTGTACTGACAAAAGGTCAGAAGATACAAGGAAGCAGTCTGCAGAAGGAGTCTGATTTAAAGGGCACTCACTGCTGGGTCTCACTTTGGCTGCCTTTCAAAGAAAACTGTCAAAGGAAGAAGCAGACAATACAGCTAAAGGCAAACATCAACTGGGCAAAGAGGGTAAAGTCGTTACTTGCGCGTGAATGTTGTCAGCTATGTCTTTAGGAACTCTTTTTTTTATCATTATCACGCCAAATCAATCTATTTCATGAATATATCTATTGAATGACTATATAAATGGAAAAAATGAAAATAGGGTGCATTAAATGCCATTTTTTTTACTCTACTCAAGACATTTTTGACAAGAACTTTAAATGTAGTTTGGTAACGCTTTATATTAAGGTCCTTGTAATAAGCATTTATTAATAGGTAATAAGGCCCTTATAAGTGTGTATAAGATGCTTATTAACATTAGTATGCCTTTATAAGACTATATAATGTATTAATAGTCTCATTATATTATGTTAATAACAGACTATAACAGATTTAAAATAACTTATAAGAAACTTGTTAACTTGTTTGTTGATGCTTAAGAACATTAATAAAATCCTCATGAGCATCTTATAATTGTTCATAATAACATTATAAACCCATATATTGATGCAACTTTGTCCTTGTCCTGTCTTTATTAATCTTTTTTGTTTGATTTATTAACATTAATATATACTTAATTGCTCATCTACTATAAGTTAACTATGCGCTTGTTAACAGTTAACTGTGCTTTTTGCAGCTACCGGATCTAAAGCGAGAACAGTGCCTTATAGAAGTCTAATAAATCTTCTATTATGCATTATTATGCTTTTAAGAATATTTTATTGCTTGCTTTATCAAAATAAAATGTGCTTTATTATGCCCTCATTATCAGTTAACTATGCGCTTGTTAGCAGTTAACTATGCGCTTGTTAACAGTTAACTATGCTTTTTGCAGCTACCAGATCTAAAGCGAGAACAGTGCCTTATAGACGT
>JAJHUR010130545.1:0-24632 GCA_027495735.1 Lutjanus campechanus | reverse complement strand
TAATATAATGAGACTATTAATACATTATATAGTCTTATAAAGGCATACTAATGTTAATAAGCATCTTATACACACTTATAAGGGCCTTATTGCCTATTAATAAATGCTTATTACAAGGACCTTAATATAAAGCGTTACCTGTAGTTTTTCTCTTGGTCACTTACTGAAAAATGTAGCTGGTTTAAAGTCACATTTTAGACTTTTATTTTTGTTTGTTTTAATCAAGATTTAGTTTTAATTTTAGTCAATCATAACAGCTGCATGCATCTTGCTGCAGGATATTTCTGCTGGCTGTAAAATTCCACTGAGAGGTAAACATACCTTGAACTATGTGTTTATGAGGCTGAGAATGTGTTCCTGACTTCTTTTCTATCATATAAAAATTAGTTTTTACTGACACGTTGTGTACATGTGCACACACTTTTAACGCACTTTTAAGCTAACCTGACCTTAACCAAAGAGATAGTGTTTATTACCTGACAAAAGAGATTTTTATATATATCATTGAGGTCTTTTGCTTAACTTCAATGTCGTGTTTCACACAGTAGAATCTGATTTAAAAGATCGGCTGTTATAAAATGTGTGATGTTAAGGCACACAAGCGTTATCTGCAAAACATCACATTCATTCACTTTGCATGGAGCTGAAATTACTAACTAATTATGTGAATTTTTTGCCGAATGAGTTAGAGTGTGTTTATAAGTTGTAAGTAAGGGATAATATACAGTGAGGTGGACATTATTGTGAAATAAACCACGACAGGGTGATACACGGCCCTGACATGGAAGGTCTTCACCACACTGAAGGGGTTTATTTCACGATAATGACCGGCTTACTGTACATTATCGCGCTTATGACACAGCAACTTAAAAGAAAATAAATCATTTGACACAAAATATCAATGTAAAAATGATTTTATTGATTTAAAAATGAGTTTTGTTGCTAGTCCAGAGTTTAAGATCAGAACTGCATTCATAGCACCAATATGTTCCTCACAGAAACAATCTGCTATTTATAGCAATGGACTGCTATTCATAAATAACAGACCTTAGAATGCCATAATCAACCAATCAGAACAGAGTATTTAATAAAGATGTATAATAAGAAATCATCAGAAGCCTCGCTCCATTGATAATATGTTAATGGAAAGCAAGCTAATCGCTAACAGACACTGAATCCACAAAGACCTTTGAGCTACATAAACATTATATTTAGTCCTAGAGGGGAATTGAAATATATAATATCTTTTTATTGTTCCAGACAGTGCATGATGATGTGTCTGTGATTTTAATTGGTTGTCTGGCCGAACAAAAGCAACCATTTCCTCTCGTCTTTACTCGTCATGGTGAAAATAACAACATTAAAAAAAAAAAAAAGATTTCACTGTAATTTTTGTTGCCAATATTTTGTTAAATTCACATTTTCATTACACCTGAGACATGAAATAATAAGATGTCAACAAGCACTTTTTGTTGGTTAAATTAACATCGATTTTACTTGCCAGGAGATAAAAGAAAGGCGCAGCAGATGTAATTCATGTGCGTTCTATTGTCGAGGTAAAACATTGTCTCAACATATGCGGCAGCTCAGCAGGGTTTCCTGCACGTGACAGATTGTTATTTAAGTTATGGAAATACCCAAGGATGCAGAGGCAATATGTTCTCACTGCGCTGTGTATCTGTCAGACTCTGGTATGTGTTCTTTCCCCTTCTTGTTTGCACGATAAAGCGGGGGTTTAATTAAGAGCACTCAGTAATTGCACAGTAAAAAGTAAGAGATTGTGGTGCCCACCCTAAGTACTTTCTGCTGTCCTTCAAGTAAGTGAAGGAGTCTGCTCGTTGCACAACACACATGCACAAACTGGAACAGAAGTCATCATTGTCGTGGGTTTATAATCAGTAGAGAAGGGAGGGCACTATCCTCGGAAACGTGCCACCACGCCTACCCTCCTTACTATAAACAGGTTAGGGTGGTAGTGAAATGTGAGAAGCTTAGTGTGTGTAGTGAATTAGCTGATTAGCTTTATGCATGCCACTGGATGAGGCCAACATGCATCGTGTGCACAGGCAAGAGAGCGTGGGATGTCACCTCCAGAGGTTGGAAGACTTTGAAGAAGGCTATAGCTTACAAAGGAGGGAAGACATGCGATGCAGGCCATGAACTAATGTAGGATCATACATAAGATGAATCACTCTCCAATAGAAGTCCATTAATTTCTAACGAGGGTTTCCATTATGGCTGTATGTGTCACTGTAAATGCACTGAAGCAGAATGACAGTTGCATGCATACTGTAAAGGGACTTCCATATTGCTTCAGGGAAAGGAAGATTATAAATGTGAAAATAGCATTTTGTCTCTAAATCAGCTATAAAAGTTCACACAAATTGATCAGTTTTCTCCAAACACATTTGACCTAAAGGGCTTAACACATGAAACTTACACGCAGGCAGTTGGCAGCCAAATCCATTATAAATGAAATGTGATCCAGGAGTTATGTTGTAGGTACATGGTGCTGTACTGTATGTGCTTTTGCCCTCTGAGATACCATTTTGCTGCAGGCCTTACACGAGCATTTTTATGTTTGTGATAAGCAAACTGTAGGAAACACAACCAACAGCCTGAGGACACACTGCAGCTATGTTGGCGCTAGCAGCTTTACAGCCTTTTAAGATGCTAACGGCTCTGCCTTCAGGGAAAGGCCAAACAGTCCACACTTGTACAGTAAAGAGGGAAGGTAGTTAGTGCTAACCTTTTAACCCCCGGCAGCATGTTGTGTGACATGTTGCTTTTGAAAATGCAGACTTACATGTTAGGGGTTAAGTGCAGGGCTGTTAGCGCTGTTAGCTTCATCAAGAGGGTGTCACTTCAATGGGGACGGGCTAAGTTGATGTGTTGTATGTGTGTGGGTGTGTGTGCTTGTTTTGCTATATTCGTGAGGGAGCCCACTCTACTTGTGGGGACTGACAAACTTGTGAGGTCCAGCATTTCACTCCCCACAAAGTTAAAAGGGTTGCTTGAGGGTTAAGACTTGGTTTTAGGGTTAGGCACTTAGTTGTAATCAGTAGAATTATAAGGAGCTAGGGAATGCATTATGTCAAGGATGGGTCCCAAGGAATGTAACAAAAGTCTGTATGTTTGTAGACTTGTTTTACTGTATTTGTGGGTGTAAAAACCAGAAGCCCACTTTACTTGTGGGGGCCATTTAAATTTCAAGTTTTATAACTCGGTTTTATGGGTGGGCATTTATTTGTGATATTATTACATATATGTATATATATTTGTTATGATAACAAGCAAGGGAATGCATTATGTGCTTTATGCCTCATGTGAAAGACAGGTCCTCACAAATTAAGTAATACAGGTCTGTGAGTGTGTGGGTGCTTGTTTTACTACATTTGTGGGGTCCAAAAACTGGGAACCCACTCTAACTGTGGGGACCGAGTTACTTTGTGGGGACCAAAATGCTGAACCAGTTCAAATGGTTGTTTGAGGGTTAAAACTTGGTTTTAGGGTTAGGCATTTGGTTGTGATGGATGGAGTTAGACTAACGAGCTAGGAAATGCATAAGTCAGGTCCCAGTGAATGAAGTAACTTAAGTCTATGTCTGTGAGTGGGCATGTGTAACCCCAATTGTGGGTCCACTCTCCTTGTTGGGACCATCCTGCTTTGTGGGGACCATAATCCAAAATGAATTGCACAATTTTAAAGGGTTGTTTGAGTATTAAGACTTTGTTTTTGGGTTAGGCACCCTTGTGAGGGTTAGAGTTAGAATTAAGTTTAGGGTGGATGTACCTTAAAAATTAATGTGCTTCCCAACACAAGGAACCTACAGTAATAATCTTGAAAATAATTACATACAGCAAAACACTGTTGTGTGAAATAACAAAGACAAGCATGCTGTGTAGGTCATGTTGCCATCAGCTCCCTAATTGTCTGTTTTTCCTCTACTGGGCAGCTGGAAGGACACAATGTCACATATGACAGCAAAAACAAAGCCTTGACCCTTACAACCCCGACTGGAGAGGCTCCCTAACATCCATGAGGAAGAAATATCAGATTGCAACATGACCTCAGCCCCGCTGCTCGAAATCCCAGTGCCGCCATAAGAGGCTTTACTACAGACTAGAGGCGGGTGAATAGGGATAATTTAATGAAACATTAGACGAGAGCACTCCACAGTCCTTTAACAAATTGCTTTTCTGACTGCCAAGCTTGGCTCAATTTGGGTTGCCTGAAGGAAGAGCTGAGTGAAAACATGAGAAAGGAAAGGGGAAGAAAGAGCAGTTATGCACCTACAGCGTTCAGAGGTTGGATGTAATAGTGCCAGACAAAACAATTGAAGTGTAGATGATGAGGTGGCCCTATGATGGCCAAGCCTTCCTTAGAAAGTCTACTTGTGGATTCGTGTGAACTTTCTACAGGACAGATTAAATGCGATGGGAGGCTGTTGACTCCCGACCAGAGAGAGCAGAAGGCGCACTTCCTCTTATCCACAGCCACCTATGGGTGTAAACAGGTGGCTGCTGGGTACTGGCACCTTTCACTGGCAGGGCTTGGTGAGCAAAGGCTGGCCCCGTTAAGATGCTGGCAGGGCCCAGGGAGGCATTTTCGTGGCATCACAAAGTAGATTCACCCCTCATTACCTCTTTGTGCTACATAGTGTTCTTAAGCTTGGGATTTAAAGCTGGCCTCAGAGTAAAGCCTTGAATTAGCTTAATGAGCAGAGCCATGCACATGACTTAAACCTCACGTGGAGAGAAAGTCACTAGCAGGCACTTAGAGCCAATATGATTATTGTGTCTGCGAGCTGCATTGACAGACGTAGATGGATTTTGCGTTGTGTGCGCAGTTACAAGACTGATGCAAGAGAGTGAATCGTGTCCCTGTTTGCGTGCACATTTGTGTGCTAATGTGACTATAAGTGGGACTCAGCCATATGGATTCTTGGTGTCTCAGTAATGAGGGCAGACAAAGGCACACAACCATGAAATGTATGTCTCAATTGTACATTGTTGGCTTTCCTCAGTTCCAGTGGGTATAGCGCTGTTGTAGCATTGTTAAAAAAAAACATAGAAAACATTGAAAAGTCTGTAAGACATATATTATGAAACACAAATTACACTCAAAGTGAAATAATGAAACACTTCATTTTGATGACTGCAGCTGCTCCGTTATAGCAGAGCTTAGAGTTGGCTTCAGATAGAGAAAAGGGGTTGGGCGATTGAGTCCATTGCTGGTTGTTTTTTGGGCAATTTTGGGGCAATTTCTGTCATTATAGTTTTGCTAATTTAATGGTCTGCCTCTGAAGAATAAGTGAGAGCCACCGCTCAGTGACAGACTCTCATTCAGCAGCACAGTGCACATGCACTGAGCCATACGATGAGTGAGAGGAAAACCGCCGGTAGAGCCAGACAACACATTCTCATCCCAGCTTGTGGAGTATCAAACTTTTTGTCACACCCCTCAGCATCTCATACAGATGCACAAGGTATCCTTTAGCAGCTGTATGAGAAACTACCAGAAAGCCTTTTTAACATGGGATTCATGTTGTGAAATGGTTGCCGTTTGGGCAGGTTTAGGCCCTAAAACTACATGTGCCAGCACATGACACAAGTCACATGATGCATGTAACGTTATGTACCTTAAAGCTTAAATGCATTTCATACAGCCGCCAACAAGTTCCTTGCACGTCTGTATGAGTCGCACAGGGGTGTGAGAAATTGCTGGTATTTGACAACTCTGGATCAGCCAGACAACATTTACAGTCACACGGTGAATTAAGGATTTATTTTGACCAAACCAGAGTTGGTGATTTTTGACATAGTGGACAGACTGACCAAGACAGTTTTAATGAGTTTTATTTTATTTTTCTGTTACTGGTTGTTGGATTAATGATGGAAAATTTCAACAAATGGTACATCCCTAATAGAGAGTTCTACTTTACCCCAAAATCCTGGACTTGTTAGATAACACACCCTTCCCACCTTTTCTTTTAAACTTGCAAAGGGTAATGTTCAAAACATAGGAGTAGCCATTTAGCTTGTAAGCAAAGATGTGATGTATCTGGAAAAACTTATGTTACACTGAGTATTTGAATGTCAAACTTTTACTTTTAGCTCTTAAAGTGACCTTTGTTTAAAAATAGTTGAACCTAGACCTATAGATTAGATAAGCGTTTCAATTTGTTAAGCTCAATCATAAAAATGCTATTGAAAGCGAAACCTTCATTGTATTTTTGCACAGATGAACTACAGCATACTTATTTAGGTGCAGTTAAGCTTCAGCTTAATACAATTTCTTTTTTAAATTTTGGTTGCAATGAGTTCTATCGGTTATGATAATGTTGTACCAAACAAATTAATTGTTGAAATATTGATGTAATAGATCCAGCAGGGAAAAAAGTACAACCCCCCAGGTTACCCAGTCATAAATATCTGTCACAATTTACAGACAGTAGTCGTGCAACTTTAGGATTTCCTGTAAAATAGTGGATTAATAGCAAAAATACAGGAGCAAACACTTTTGAGTTTTCATCTGAATAAAGTGGAGGCTAATCTGGCCAAACTAGCTTGTTTATAACGTGTATGGTTGTTTGGCCTTGTGTTTTTTTCCCCCTGTGGACCTGTAACATAGAGCTCAACAATAAGGATTGCCCATTTATTTACCCTGGGCAAGTAAAATGTCACATTGGGCTAGTAAATCTTTTCACTTCTCACTTCTCACTTGCCTGAGCAAATGGTAAAAAAGAATTAAACACATTGTTTTATAGTTAACAGATCCATCTCTGGAGAAAACAGGGAAATTGTCATACCATTCTTGATAAACAAGAATGTTTGTTACTTTACATTTATGACACACTTTGTCCTTGTTCTGATTAATTTAGTTTAATAAAGATTTAATATGACAATTACTGTATACCTTATAATGCTGATGCTGCACTCCCAGATCTCGGAAATGACTTATAATTATCATAACTGATAACCAGAGCTACAACAATAAAGAAAGGAAAAAAAGCAATCACTTCAGTGAACTGGATCAAATATAGACCCACACATGCAATAAAAACCTGACATTTTTATTTTCCTTAGCACAACTGATAATCAGAGAGAGATTTATGTAAAAATGGCACAGCGTGTTTCCCACTTAAAGAGTATGTGCAATCATGTCTCCACTCAATAAAATGAAATGAAGAGCAAATAAATTGGTGGCAGCCTATGTTTTATTATTATAGATAAACAGCATCAAGCTGACATGAGTTGTCACAGTGGTTGTTAAGATTTGATTTACAAAGGTGTTATGCTCTGCTGGATAAATATGGGATTTAACTGCACACACTGAGAGAGCTTCATAATCACGCATATTTATTTGCATGTTGTGTACATGTTGTGGCATGTTCCTTGATTGTGTAGTGTATATAATGCCTATTAACCAAAAATAAAGGAAAATAGGGAGTGGAGTGTATGTGTTTTGCTGTAGCAGTCTCCAACAACTGTCAGGCACAGACTGATGATTAGCAGTCAGCAGCAGCAGCAACAACAAGATACAGTGCAAGTGTGTATTTGTGTGTTCGTGTATCTGCAGGAGTTTATTCTTGGGCGAGCTGTGCTGCAGAGCCATTTGAATGAATTCTTTGACCTCAGCTCTTGATCAAACAGAAGAAGCTGTTTTCGTTCCTTCCTTCCTCATTATTCTCCTGCTGTTCCCTCTGCGCATCGTGCACCTGTGCACAGGGACACTGGGACAGAGAGGGTAGAGTTCCCTGCAGCTTGATAGTCCACCGCAGGTTGTGAGCAACTGTCAGAGCACAGAACACCATACTTTTTTTTCATCCCGCTGACAGAAATGTCATTACGTGGTATGAGCGGAGTGGCCAGGAAGCAGGCTTGGTTGGATTGTGTTCAACCATCGCAAGATGTTCATACTTTAGATTGAGTTAAAGAGTGAGAGATAGATGAACGGTGGCAAGGTTCTTGACTGTGAGAAGAGTTTGAGCCGTGACCTAAGAGGGCATATGTGGAGTCAGTGGATGTAGTAGCTCTCAAGTACTCTTGGCCGAATACAGAGCTTGCTTCACAGTATCTCGACAAGCGAGGACTTATGAGTTGTTGGCTCATAAATCAAGAGCTTTAAATCCAGTTCAGTATGGCCTTTGGCTTTGCGCATATGACATAGACTCACAAGTCAGTTTTTAAATGCTTCTCTCAGAAGAGACCGAGGGCAGTCTCCCAGTTTTTATTTGTTAAAACTGAGTGGAAACAACTGACCTTCCCTAAACTCTGCCCCTTTTTTAGTTAGATATCCTAACTTGGCAGCAAAATGCTACCAAGCTAGAGCTAATCTACATCAATCATTAGTTAGCTATGGATGGCTGGATGGGTGGATAGATGGATACCTTATTGTCCCCAAGAAAATTTGACATTTCACTAAGATTCTTTAAAGCTAAACTCATCAACATGTTCAGCTTCAGCAGACAGTTCACAAAATACACCAAAAATACAGAACAAATCGTTCATACAAAGTACACAATTAATACAGTGGAAAGAGTTCTTATGAAGTGCATAAAAGAGTGAATAAATACAGTGCAAATGTAGGTCAAAAATACAATACAGAAAATGTATCCACACCCTGAGGATTGCTGTTTATGGGTCTGTACTATATACAGCCTGTATAATGCCTGATTCTGTTAGTCTGCTGTTTAACATACCAACTGATGCAGGCAAAAATGTGTGCCTAAGCAGAAGCCTAATGTTAGCAAAACAGCTAACTACTGTACATCAAACATTATCTAACTAGTGAGGTAACACTGACTTAAGACATAACTATATGCCACTTTTACATGTCTTTCAACCATCATCAGATTTAGGCTTTCTTTCTTCAAATATACAAGCTTAGCACATAGCATATCTAAGTACAGGAAAAGAGAATTAGTGTCTAGAAGGGAATCCCACACCTGTGGAAGGTCTTGTCAGATTGATCATTTTATCCCAGACCATGAAATTTCTTTAACAGTAACCAAGTGTTTTTTGTCCCCAAGGCTAAATCTTCCCCTTTGTAGACACAACCAAAGGAAAAGGAGAAAGTTGAGAGAAGTTCCACTGGATACCAAGTTTGTTCAACTGTTACTGGATCACGGAGCAAAAGGGGGCGGGACTTAGGTAGGGTCAATCAGAGAGTTAAAAAAAAACAACTTCCATTGCCAAAGTACTCCAAAGTCTTTAGAATGGCCCCTTTTTATATTGAGATGATAAAATTGTGTGCATAATACCGAGGAGATCTGGGGCAGCCCATCATTTCTTGTAATACATGTCCTTGAGAAAATGGAAGGGGTGTAGGCCATTCCCACTGCAGTTCAAGCAACTATTTTGCATTAAAAATCCTCAGACAATCAGTAGGCAGTGAGGTCTCCGATTGTTGGGTATCGCAAAACTACTTGTGACATGTCCTGCCAAAAAAAAGCAAAACAAAACCCCTCTCAGTTTACACTTGCAGCTAGAAAAAAATCCATTAATCCATTAGCAAAATTCTCGGAGGCCTGTAATCTGTCTGTGCCGTCACCTCATACACACTCTCCATAGGACTGTAGTGTGCATGATCTAAATGAGTCCACCATCTTTTTGTCAGGTAACCCTGACAAGCAGCAGCAGCTGAACATGGAAATCACATTAAACCCTGCATGCATGGTTATCAATGTGCATGGCTGGCTGTGTAGACAAGTATTAAAGCCTCTTTGGCAGCAGTCTAGAAAACGTACGTTTGATCAAGAACTATCCAGGAACACAGTAAATCCATAAGCAGGGGTATCTATTTCAGCCAAAAACCCAGGAGATTGAAGGAGTATGTAAGGACAGCCATGGAGATATTATGCTTTCGGGGTGGAAGACATGCATGATTCATTCTGAATAATCTGGAAGGGCCAGTGGACCTAGTTTATTGTCTCTTTCTGTTCCATTCCTAAAATAAGAGAGTGACCCATTCACAAATTTTCGGATCTTGTGTCCAGTCACAGGCCTGACACGTCTGTGCCAGTGTTCTCTGTTGCCGGGGCTCAGTCTAGCAGCCCAGTTTGCTTCAGTCCATTCATAGATGCATTTTGACGTCAGTGGATGGTGGGGAAACGTCAAGTGTGGCACAGACAAAAGTTCCTTTACACCTGAGGGCTTTTGCGTCAGTACATCCCAGTTTCAGTGTGGTCTGTTAGATTTTGTTGGGTTCTGTCGCTGACACCACTGTGGAGAACGAGACAATATGGTGTGTGAAAAACGTCTTTAAAGACCCCAGTGGTGTTTCTTCCACCTAGTAACTTGTTTTTGCATTATCAATACTGTAATAAAATATAATTTAATGGAGTTATAATTGCCAAATGTAGCTTGTATGTCCCCTTTGCTATACAGAAATGTTTTCCTTGTGCTTTCCAGGCTGCTCAAAATGGGCCATGGTAACAAATTATTGTTACAGTACATGCTATGTCTATTGTGTTCAGCAATAAGAAGTGACGTGATAAGGAGCTTAACAGCCAGGTAAACATTCTCACTGACAAAGCCTGACAGGGCTGAGAGCTTGCTGTTGACAACTTTGTGCACAATGCATATTAGTATATGTAGGCACTGTTGGACAGACTCTGACCAGAATACCAAATTCAAAGTGGAATATAAAGACTACCAACACAGATTAAATGTCCACATATTAGCAAATAAAACAGCGAAATAATGCATTATCCATAAAAGACATGCATCATGCTAACATTTAGTGCAGTGTGCTAACAAAGGTTATAATGCTAAAGTAAATTCATTCAAGTAAGACTACTGTACTTAAGTTCCGCCTCCAGCCATGTTTTTAACACTATACTTGCAAAATAAGTTAAAATACCTTGTTAAAATGGCGTACATTACTTCTATACCTTGCCTTCATTTAATAGCCAAGGAGTCATGAATATGCAAATCACCCCCACCCTCTCCACACACGCCCCAACCCCCACCCCTACCCCAAAGTAACTGCACCTGGCTTTTCCTCTGTTTTCCCAGCTAATTATGTTAAGTAGCAGCTACAACAAGCAACAATTACAAGCAGCTTCTCCTGTGGGCGAAGCATCACCACTATGATATGTATAGCACCACCCTCTCGATTAATGGGTTTGGTTCCTTAGGTTTATAGCATCATATGCCCAGCCTGACTGAATCTGTTTTTTTGAGACCGCCTTTGCTCACTGCAGAAAGCTAACCGTACCAAAACAAGGAAGCGGACCGCTATTGGGTTCTTGCCAATGGCTGAGTTTTCTACACCATAACCACAACTTAAACAAATGTGTAAATGATGATGCAAGTGGATTCAGATAGAAAACAACATTACTAATGTGAAAGCTGACCGGCGGAGGTACAACGGAGAATGCTCCTCAGAAGTGTGCCATTATTCTAATTTTGACAATTCATTGCGTCAAGTCTGTAAAAATTAAAAAAAAAAAAGAGTTCTTGAAAGGAGATCAGTGAGCAGAGTAATGCAGCCAGGAGGCTGCATTGGAAGACTTTTTGCCCCACTTTTGACCTTATAGTAAGTGGCAAATAGTAGTGACAATAGTGGCAAAAATGAGACCCTGTAGAATGTGTCATAAGACCTCATAAAGGGAAGCAGTCTGTGAGAACTACCACCATTTACAATTTAGTTTTTGTTCTGCAGGGGAATAGACCAAGGAAATTGAGTGTATTTGACAGCAAAGTTTTCCACCTAAAGTTTACTGGCATCTCACCGGGTAGGGAGAGAAAAGACTTTTATGGCGTCACCTTTGGGAGTAACTAGTAAGTAGCAAGTGAGAGAGTTGGTGCAATCCTGCAGATTTCTCAGCCAACCTTTTTTGCTAATGGAGTTGCAGAAGTATCTCCTGCAAAGAGGGGAGAGAAGCTCAAATGAGGCAGTGGAATGACAGGCAATAGACTGGAAAATACGAGAAGGAGGGAGGGGTGGTGGTCGACTCAAGCTGATGTGTTTATTTGCCGCTGCGGGTGCCCGGCAGAAATCTTGGTGGGTGAATGCATTTTAAGTCCCCAATGCATAAAAAAGTAGACACGGCCTGTCTCCTGCCATAAAAATCTTGAGATGCAACACAGCCTCAGATGTTTCAGAAGTTCATACCAGGCTTCAGAGGAAGGTTTAGAGTTGAAATGACTGATTTAGTCTAACTTTTTAGGCAATCACGTTGATTATTTGATAGCCATCTGTACAAACTGACGCATTCTTATCCATGAATACAAAGATGGATCAAATTCAGATCCCATTCTGACAGACAGACAACTTTCACTTGAAGTGGTATTGTGAAGTAAATGGACTCAGTTTGACAGATGAGATGATTGCGAAAGTGTTATCAAGTGCAATTGACTGCAGTAATAACTAAAGGCAGACAAGGAAAAGCACAAAGGGAAGTTTTTTTGAACAGGTGTCAACACACAAGCGTTGGATTGTCAGTTTGAGATCTACAAACCAAATCGCCGCCACCTGTCTTTTTCACAGAGTCCACTAAAGCTGAAGAGTATCGCCGAACAATACGTGACAGCTTGATGTCCCAGTCCCGTGTGATTCATGCAGCACAATGGCGCAACGTCATCTGGAAGCAACATTGTCTTTTCGCTGTGCTATTCAAAGAGGAGAGGGAGGCTTAGTGACTTTCTTTACTGATGCCACTCAAACTGTTACTCAGGCGGGGAGGAGACTGTGTGCGACATGAAAACTACCACTAATTGTTAATACCCAGCGAACAAGCCTGCAATGGTCCTGCATGGGCCTCACTTAGGGCTGGTCTGAGGGCTCCAAGCAGGCTGCCCGCGCAGAGCTTCTGAGAATTTGCTCATTAGCAAGAGATTGGCCCCTCGGTACTGCCCCTGTGCGGGCAGGTAAGGCACGTAAGTGTGGGGTTCCCACTGTTGGCCCTTAGTAAGCCCAAATGCTGTGTGGGCTGCCCTCACTGGTACCAGACAGAGCTGGCACTAATTTGGCAGTATTTGACTGCTCCTACTCTTCAAATAACCCTCAAATTTGACATTTGGCTTTAGTTCTTGTATATATTAAATCTATATCAATATATATTGCTTTATAGTAACTAGTACTTCAAACTGAGGACTATAACTGAAGTTCCTTTGGGAAAAATAGTTCTAAACATCAAAAATTGATTCAGTTATTGTAAAACTATCTTCTTTATTGTAATGTACAATAGTCAAAGAGATTTAAATCAATGAATTTATTACAAAGTGACAAATAAAGTAAGAAGCAGCTTAATCAACAATATTAACTTAAAGGGGAGATATAGGGTTGACAATTTCTACTGAATTGTCCACAGTGAACACAATAGATGATGATATTGTTGTTAGGGGAACTTGCAAAAAGGTCAGCTAGAAAAGGTTGTCATAAGCAACTGGACTTGGTAAGAGTTCTTAAAGATGTTTTGCCTCTTCAGTTCTGACTGACTAGTTGGGAGTTCCAGGTATTAAACTGCTCCCAAATGTTGAAACGTCTTCAAGAACTCTACCAAGTCCAGTTGCCTACAACAACCCTTTCTACGAATGCCATGACCTGGATGGCTAAGAATCTACATAGACATGTTAGCTAGTTAGCTATACTGAGGGAGCCAAGCTAAGAAAACAACAGCACAGATAACTACGGCACAACTGAAGGGAACATTAATGACTGAGCCGATATATAGCATATTTCATCCTCTAGACCCCAGCAGAATTCTAGAATGTTGCTGTAGTTCACTGAACCAGACAGTCAGCTGTGTCTCAAAAACACAGAGAAATTGACAATCACACGTTATTTGCATTTGAAAAAACACAATTTTCTCTTTAATTTGATCCCAAATATTTGTAGCTGTTTATACCAAAACAAGTAGCACCAAAACTGCTGTAAATAGAATGAATCTCAGTCTAAAAGAAGACAAAGTAGCTTCAGGTCAATTTTATAACAAATATGAACCACATTTCTCTTTGTTTCCTTTCTGAGTCAACATTTGACAACAACAGAGCTTTCAATGGATAATACTTTAATGTTTTCAAAATAAAGGAGAAATATCCCACATTTTACCCTTTATATAAACGAACAACAGTAATGTGGCAGCAGATAGTGTTTTTGGCTATTTCTATGAGAGAAATCACTGAATTTATATGTGGAAAAGTCACGACCCTGCAGTCACACCTATCAACTCTTTGTCACACTTCACCCCTGAACACTGCCATCATCTCAGGCAGGAGAAGCTGAGTAGGTGCTGCTGTTTACTGATGGTGATTAATCACATGATGACAATGTTAAAGTTTTTACGACACAAATCTCCATATTTTAATACACGGGTGTTCGTGGATGCTATGCCAGCCAGCGCTGTCCACAGTCAACAAAGAAACTGTGTTTTACATGAGACCTGCAGCTGGATGCAGTACAGTGCATGTGCAAAAGGAAATTCTTAACCCTTTAGATGAATGGGTCAGAATGACAGCCATGAGTGGGTCAATATTTTGCAATATCTTTGTAATGAAAACATGTCTTTCTTAAAAGTCAACATGTTGAAGTTTGTGCTCATCATTGACTACATGCTGATTCGTCCCAATATGGCAGTTGTGAATATTTTGAAAGTAATATTTTGAGTGTTATTTCAATAACTTTTGTTTTAAATTCATGTTAAACATATATATGGATTAGTGCAAATTTATATTTCCTTGTATACAAGTAGACTGATATATTGAGTTTGACTTAAATTCTTATTTTAGGAGGCAAAAATTAGCATCAGAGAATGTGTGATTAACACCTTTCAACCACCACTTAGATCTGTTTTTATAAGTTATAAAGGAGCCATTTCTTAGTAATTAACATTTCCTATTGTAATTTTTTTCCCCCACAAAATTTCTGTACTAAAAGGATTTATGGTACGATAATATTGAGGTGATTTTCAAGTCTTTCCATTCATATCAGTCTTTGATAATACGTTTTCTCTCTTATTCAGACTATATTAGGGACAAAATCTGTTAAGTTTATTTACAGTATGTTGCACTTTGTGTGAGGTTTACTCACAGTTTTGGGTAAATCTCCTGGACTATCACCCTCAATTGTAATATTCAGATTATACAACAGGTTGCCAAGTGGAAATTTTGATCACTGATGAATTATCAAGTAGCCCCAATCTTTCAGGGATTTTTTGTTATGAAAAACCGTAATGTGTGCAGTCGAGGGTTAAATCAATGCTATGGTTCAAAGATAATACCCTGAATGACTTTTTAATATGTGTTTTTAATTTTATAGTCATTTTTCACCATGTAAATTATGATGCATTCATCATACATATGTGAAATATACAGTATATACTGTATGACACTTTCACACATTTTCTAATCTAAAGTCTGAAGCACAGGCACAGCCTCTGTGTGTTTTGGGTTTTGGATATTCTGTACAACATGGAAGACAAAATCTAGAGGATGACGGAGGGGCTGACTTTCAGATGTTTAGTTCCAAATATCTCAGCTCTAACGCTAACACTCTGAAGCAGTTACTCTCAGGCTGAGCTTTGCTATGCAGCTGCCATTTTGAGAGAAGGATGGCTGCTGTTGCTCTGGCTCACTGCATGCCTGTTCTGCTGGGTGATGAGACATTATAGCGACTATATAAGGGCACTTGAAGAAATGACTTCAAAGAAGCAACTGAGATAGCAGCTGCCCAATCAGATCTCACTTTAGCAGGATAATAGCATTCAGGTCCCCAGAGGCAGAAACGAGGATGTGTCATAAATTATGAATTTCCATGAGAACAGATATGGATGGCGGTGTCATGCAATAATTGGCACAGCACTTAGCTCCAAGTGAAGCTGGCTGGTGGCTGACTGATGTACGCCGCGGGCACTATACCCCGAAAACACGTGGAAGTGATTTGCAAAGTCAGCGTGACACAAAGAGGCGGCCCCAATTATCATGTTGACCCAAGGCTGCATGATGTGGCAGCCTCGTTTCGTGACCTGTAGGGCAGCACGGCGGGGAGCCGCGGCAGGTTGAAGGTTAGAGCAGCCTTCTGACATGATTGAAGGTGCACTCGAAAATGCTCTAATGTGAAAATACACCAAACAAACCTGTCAGTGCAAATCACTAAAAACCAAGCACATTAATATGCACATCATAGATTTAATCCATTTCAGATGTTGGTTTGGTCATTGGCATGTGAATTCAAATGAGAAAACATGCTACTGCCAGCCAATAAGATGAAATTCAGCCACAAACCACGTGCATTTCACTGATGTCGGGATAAAAGGTTTATATTAAAATAAAAAAATGCCTTTAATACTAGAAATATCTGACAAACAGCAACATCGCTTTGCTTTTAACATCATTCTGTTTTCTTATTTGTCAGATACACTTGTCAGGGGACGGTTCACAAAACTACAAAATAATCTAATCCTTGTGGTGTTGGTTTATTAGTATCTCAAGAAAAAAACAAGTCTCAGTTGTCCAAGCCATATTAGTTAGACATCAAGACTGCTACTCTTGTAAATATCCTTACAAAGACTAGATGCTGATGCCTTGTGTTGTCGCACCATGGGACATCAGTCACTGTGAATAATTTCAACAAAAAAACCTAAACAAAGACAAGGAAGTTGTCAAATTGACCACCGAAAAGTTGGGACATGTTGTGAATTAGACAATAAGATCGATAACATGCTGGTGTGTGCAGTAAATATGGAGCTGGGGGTAGGAGGCATTTATGTTAGCTTAGCATAAATACTGGAAACAAGGAGAAACAGCTAGCCTGGTTCAGTACAAAATTCTAAATTACACTTATCAACACATCTAAAACTCACTAATTACTAATTGGATCTGGTTTGTCGAGTATGTATCACCTATTAAAAGCACAGCTCTTTCCGTCTATGTATGAAAAAGAAGTTAAAGCTGTGGCATTTAACATTTCTGCATAAAAATGTGTAAAATGTCATATATTTTGTTGACTGCACTTACATTATCCCAAATGTTTCCAACAATGATCAAACCCAGAGAAATGCGTAATTTATTCAAGGTACATTTTCTACCTCTAGTTGCTATAACTTCCGGGTAAACAGGGGACATGTCAAATACATCGAATATGTCTGAGGAAGTCTGCAAAAACAGACAGGACACATCAAACAGTCATGACAATATCACATTATATCCTCTGGATTCATGTCTCGGTTAGCAGCACACTGTTTTTTGTTTGGCAACAGAATATAGTGATGTCCCACCCCTTTTTGCTGTGTGCTCCAATTACAATTGAGCAAACTCATGGCACAACAAGTTTCTCCTAGCTAGCTAATAATTGATGTAGATTAGCTGGTAAGCTAGGGTTTTCCAGGTCCTGCAGCAGCATCTTGTAACCATCTTGAAAATGTAATTTTCTTTGTGACATAGACAAGCCTAGCACACAGCATGTTTAAACACAGGAAACATATAAAGGGGGAATTTTACCAAGTTACCAATCTTGCTCAACTGTTGTTGGAGCACAGAGTGAAAAAGGACAGGAACGGTCACTTCTTCAGTCTATAGTGCTGAGTCCCTCAGTTTAAATACAACAGAGTGCTGCAAGAATGAGTCCTTAAATATGTTAGCATACTAGCACTTCTGGCTCCCTCGTCTCAAAGTCAATAGTATTTTGAGTAGGTTTTTGGTTATATAGTTGATATAAGATATGTAGCACAAGCTTAAGACATCTCAGCCTTTTGTTCTATGACATACAATACCTTAAATACCCCACTTGTGAATTTTGAAGCTTATACATGTCTTTAAAAAAGGCGGCTGCTCACAAGTGGCTAACGTTAACTCTTTACTATTGGCAATTTAAACTTCAGAAATCCTAAAAGCGGTGGTTGTTTGTGAAGATAATCTTGAATTTGTAAGTAACTTTTGTTGGCCAGAGGACTGATCTTCTGCACTGATCAAAAAAAATCGAATGGAAAAATGTCATCGGGTTACTGTAGAAGGACATGTAGCTGTGCTAACTTCAGGGTTAGCCTGCATAAATAAGTCATCCTTGAAGCATTCTGTTGAAGGGCAGAAGTTGGTTGTCTCCATTTAAAAGTCAAAAGAGTCTGAGCATGTTTTTGTTTTGAGTTGTTTGAAATTGTGCCACAGGTTGGATTTGATTTTATAGTTTTGTTTCACAGACAGGCCGCTGAGCCAGGTCACGGTGCAGTGCAGCATGACACTCTGAATCACTGATTTAAAAAAAAGAAAAGAAAAAAGAATCCAGCCAGTTCCTCCACAATGGCTTCAAGATGTTTATCTTTGCAGAAAAGCCACAGCAAATTCCGAAATTTACAGCCTCTATAATCACAAAAAAAAAATGTGTAGGATGAACAATTCCTTCAAAAATAATGCTACCCTAAGAGAATGACTCTTACTCGCGACCTCAGCTCGAGTTTCTGCAGACCCGGTGTTCTCTCCTCTCTAAAATAAAAAGGATTAGATGCCACACAAATGTCGGAGATCGGTGCCATTTATCATTCTCTCTCTGCTCACTGCCTCTCCTCGTTCTTTTCCTGCAGGTGAAAGAGTGAACGGATGAGGTGGAGGACTTCTTCCCCGGCGCACACAGAGACGACACCTTGCAACGCTCATCCGTGGGAGGAGGGGGAAGACTTGGGATTGTTTGTTGCCCGCAGGAGGAATTCAAGGTCAGTACGCAGTATACGCTCACACTCTCAAACACATACACACAGTCAGTCAGGTCTGAGAACAAATAAATAGATGGAGGGAGCACCTTGTTCTCTATTGGCTGTGTTTGTATTAAGGGGAGTCAAGTGAGTTGATAAGATTTTATGCATGAGCTGTGTCACTTTCATCAACAAATACTGGAGAATAAATGAAGAATCTGTTCAATATCTAGCACAGAATAATGGATTTCAAAGAAAACTGTGTGACACTTTATTTGAAGGGATATGCATAAGACTGTCATTACACTGTCATGACCATGTGATGACACCTGTCATAAATATGACTGTTTATGACTCTTGTCATTAACTGTCATTCTGCCATTTTTAAAGCAAAGTTGACATTGTTTGAAATGTCTTTGTTACGACAACCTGACATTAATCAAGACAATAATGTGGTACCATTTGGACCTGTCATAAAGGTGTCATTAAGAGATTAGCTTGATGCGTCTCAAGTTGTCATAAGAAAGACATTATTGACTTGATTAATGTCAATTAGTCATAACAAAGAAATTACTGGCATATTTAATGTCAAGTTAAAATAACAAAGAAATTGTTGGCTTGATTAATGTCAAGTTGTCATAAAGAAATTATTAGCTTGATTAATGTCAATTTGTCATAATAAAGAAACTGTTGCCTTGACTAATGTCAGGTTGTCATAAAGAAATTATTGGCTTGATTAATGTCAAATTGTCAAAACAAAGAGATCTCAGATATTGCCAACTTTCCGTTAAAGATGACATAACTGACCAATTACAACAGTCATAAACATTCATATAGACTCCTTCATGTTCAGGACAGGTGTCATTACATGGTTATGATAGTTCAGTCATAAACATTAATAAAGACTCCTTCATGTTCATGACAGGTGACATGATATGGTTGTGATAGTTCAGTCATAAACTTTCACAAAGACTCCTTCATGTTCATGACAGGTGACATGACATGGTTATGATATTCCAGTGATAAACATTTAATAAGGACTAGCTCATGTTCAGTGTTACAGCATGTTTATGACAAACCAATCATAAACATTCATAAAGACTCATTCATGTTAATGATAGGTGTTATGACATGGTTATAACAGTGTAATGACAGTCTTATGCACATTGCCAAAAACTGTTTGAGGTGAAAGAAAATAGCTAAACGATCATTCCCAATTTATATCTGTCCTTCTTTCCTCATTTCATTGAATCCACTCTTCCTTCCCTTTTTGTTTTGTCTCCTTCCTCGCGTTGCTTCCTTCATCCTTTCTCTCATCCTTTATTTCTTTTTTAAAGATTCATCTATCTAAAGAAAAATCTCCAATCAACACTTCCAAACGCTTTGTTGGGCTGTCCAAGGTTTTTTTTCCCTGTGAAGTCCACACACTGGGAAGAATTTGGATTTTAATTGCTTCCCCACAGATTGCTGCCTCACTGAGAAACTAGGTTAATTGCATAAGAAGACAGAGCCACTTGTGACCTTCATTGAATGCTGCCAAGTACAGTTACTGCAGCATGCATACTGCAGTGTTGTCTTCACAGGTTATTTAGCCACACAGCCATGAAATAAAAGCGATAGTCAAGGAGTCTGCCTGTTTTATATGAATGTTGACATCGGTTTCAAAAAGCTTTTTTAAGTGTCAATCCTGCAAAGCTTCTCTGACAGCAGTGTGTTTACTGTATAATCTCCCAGCCTACATGTGTCAGTGTCAGGGCAGCAGCCATATGGAGTCGCTCAGTGTTGATCAGACTCATCAAAGTTGCTTTACGGTGAGGAGTAAGTGGAGAAAATGTCGAGGTCCGAGATCATATGGGCATCAATATTTATTTGCTTACCTCGGTTTTGACTGTTTTTCATCCGTCCTATCCAAACCCTGTTTTCAAGGAGAGTTGACCAAGCCGTCCTTCATCTATATTCAGGCAGTGGTAGAAAGGAGGGATTCAGCTCAGACAGCTCTGGCAGGAATCAATCAGACCAGCACGAACTGAGCCCCTCAACTGTCTCCAGCCCTCCTTCATTCCTCCTGGCTTTTGTTCCTTCCTGCCTTTGGAGCTTAGCAGCCAACTGTTTCGATAATTTCGATTAATGTTTTAGTCATTTTTCACTTGTCATTTATTATAAATGAAGAGTCTTTGGGTTATGAACTGTTGGCCGTAAAGAAGGGATAGTTTAAAGACGTCACTTTTGGCTCTGGAAAATAGATTAATCGATAATGAAAACAATTGTTAGTTGCAGCCCACCTACTTTCCTTTTGTCTTTCCTTCCTTCCTTTTGTTGCTTTCTTCTTTTCTTTCTTATTTCCTTTTGTCTTTCCTTCCTTCCTTCCTTGCTTCTTTCCTTTGGTCCCAGCTTCGTCCTCCTGTCTTGTTCCTTTCTTCCTTCCCTCCTTCTTTCCTTTCCCCTTCTCTTCTCCCTGTTTGCCTCTTTCCTGTACATGTTTCCTTCTTCCTGTACGTTTCCTTCCTCCAGTCTTTTGTTCCTTCCTTCCTTGCTTCTCTCGTTCCCTCATTCCCTCCTTCCATTCTTCCTTACCTGTTCTCTTCCTCCTTCCTTTCTTCATTCCTGACTTCCTCTTTTTTCTTTCCCATGTTTTTTCCCTTCTTTCTCACTCCTGTCTATTGTTCCTCCATCCTATCCTTTTTTCCTTCCTCTTGTTTATGGTTCCTTTCTTTTTTTCCCTTTGTCCATCCCCCCTTGCTTCTTCCTTCACCCTGTTGTATGTTCCTTTCCTTCTTTCTGTGTTTTCTTCCTTCCTTCCCTCTTGCCTTCCTCCTTTTACCTGTCTTATGTTCTTCTCCCTCCTGTGTTTTGTTCTTTCCTTCATTCCTTCCCTCCCTCACTCCCTTGTTCCCTCCTTCCCTCCCTCCTGCCTTCCTCCTTCCTTGGTTCATTCTTCACTTCCTTTCTTGTAGCTTTTTTCCTTCTTCCTTCTCCTTCCCATCTTTTGTTTCTTCCTTTCTCCCTCCTGTCTTTTGTCCCTCCTTCCTGTCCTTTTTTCCCCCTTCCTCTTGTTTTTGGCTCCTTCCTTCTTTCCCTTTTTCTGTCCTTCTTCGCTTTCTTGCTTCACTCTGTATTACATTCCTTCCGTTCTTGCTGTGTTTTGGTTCTTCCTCCCCTCTCTCCTCCCTTCCTTCTGTAGATGTTTCCTTTACCTGTCTTGTGTTTTTCTCCCTCCTGTGTTTTGTTTCTTCCCTCCTACTTTCCTTCCCCCTTCTTCTATTCTCCCTGTTTCCTCCTTACCTGTACATGTTTCCTTCTTTCCTGTACGTTTCCTCCTTTCATGTACATATTTCCTTCCTTCCCTCTTTTCTTTCCTCCCTTCCTTTCTTCCTTCAGTCCTTCCTCCCTCTCTCCTTCCCTCCCTTCTTTCCTCCACCCTTGACCCTCCGTTCCCTCTTTCCTCCCTTCCTCTGTCCGTCTGTTTCCCCACGCTTTTCCTCGCCTCTGCTCTGCTTCCCGGCGAATGTGAGCACCTCACACAGAGCCAATGATAGCTGGAGATGAGGTTGGGGCCGTGACATTCCCCTCAGGACCGACGCCTGGCACGGAGTCCTTGTAGAATATTCTGCCAAATTACGTCACGAGCCGAGGATAATAATACCTGTTTTATAGGTTGAGAATCCCAGGGCACTGTGAAGGACAAGCAGGGTCAGCTGCAAACACAGACAGACTGTAAATTGTATTGCATTTCATTGCCAGCAAGCGATGGCATTCATTCAAATATGCGAAATGAGTGGATATGGATTCACAGAGGATTTGATTTGGACTCATCTTGCATGCTGATCGTCCTGAATGCTCCAAATAATTTGCAGAAATCTTTGTTTTTCATTCATGAACTGAAGTCCTCACATGACCATCAGAGTGTGAGCTCACCAGGATGGAAAATAGAAAGAATAAACAAATTACACAAGGTATTTTTAAGTCCTGTTACCTGGCAATAATTCGACATCAGTGGGCTATAATGAGTTACATTCAGCTGTCAAGTGTCCTTCAGAAATGAATATTAAGTGTTGCAGCTAGTTTGATGACAGCAGTGTTAAACGTTATTGGCAGCTCAGACAGTTGTTGATTCAGAGCAGCAGTATTAGTAAAAGCTCTTGCTAATGGACAAAATAAGGTAGAGCTAATTAAGCGTAATGAGCTGTGTTGGTGTGTAGCCACATAAACTGATAATTCGAACCATTTATGAATGTGTGAACAAAGTTCCACACCAGCTTGAGATACATCAGCCTTTACAGTAAACAATTCACATTTACCTAATCATATGTCTCTTAGACAGTACAGGGGACATTTTTGAAAACAAGGAGACATTTCCATGCATTTTAAATTGGCTTATTTACAGTGTGTATTTCTAAAGAGGCAAAGGCTAAGTGGCAAAATTGGCTAAGCAGGACCTTCATTATGCTTGATCACTCAGAATTACTTACAGTGTAACTTTAACACCAGGTCTGAGGCTCCACCAACTCCATCCACTGCCTATGTTTGAAAAATGCTTTTAAGAAAAGTGGGCAAGGGGCTGAGAAGAGAAGTGAGTTGGGGTGCACAGGACAACCACTATGGGGTCGTGGCCTCGTGGCTGGTTGTCAGTTTAGCAGTAAAAGCTAGTGGTCAGAGCTAACCAACTGTCGGCAGCTGCTGTCAGAGGAAACGCAGAGAAGCTTCTACGCTGTAAAAAACGAAAATGTTGAGAAAAATTTCAAGGCAACACACTGCAATAGATTTTTGAGTTATGAGCCCAACTCAGCCTCTTACGTTTTGAAATAAACTTTAAAAGGTTTTGCTGACCTATAATCTGTACCATTCTAGCAGTGTTGCAATGTTGGTTTGTTGGTCGGTCCACTACTTTTGTCCAACAACTATTTGATGGATTGCCATAAAATTCCATATAGACATTCAGGCTCCTTAGAGGATAGATCCTAACAACTCTGATTTGACCTTTCCGTTGGGTGTAGCTTTGCGTGAGACGTTTCAACTATTGAATGAATTACCATGGAATTTGTTTCAGACATGCCTGTCCTCCACATGATAAATAAATAACCTTGGTGATCTTCTGACTTGTCATCTCACTTCATCATCAACTTACAATTTCCTTTTCTCCAACAGTTTGGTTTTTATGATCAAATACCTGAAAAACTACGAGCGCTCCCATCAGCCTCAGCTGTACTGTGCCTTACGTGCCAGTTAGCAAATCTTAGCATGCTGACACACTAAACTGCGATAGCGAGCATGGTAAATAATTTACATGCTAAATCTCAACATAATATTGTGAGCATGTTAGCATGCAGTATTTAGTTCAAAGCACAGCCTCACAGGGATGCTACAGACTCTTAGTCTTACATATTTTGTGTTGTAGCCACTTAACAGTTAGTTTATGATGTTTACACATATAGTGTTAGTATAATATTGCTGGTACTGAGTTTTTCCACTCATTTTGAGAGCCTTTGAGGAGGATGCACAGACTAACAGTAAGGAGATTTATTCAGAAAGTGGCTGTCAAAGGTGTACTTGTAGTGTCAAAGTTTAAAACTTATTAGAATATTATAAAATATAATTAATATTCATGACACACTGAAAGCTGCTATAAGGACTCGTGCCAGAGCTATTAACTTGAGAGCTATTTCATATGAACGCAGGTGATTATTCTTCTTGATGACTTTAACTCCAATCCATAGAAAGACAAAACCCCAATCGCTGCAAAGTTTTTAACGATCGGTGAATATCACTAATATTAACAAATCAATATTTTAGTCCTCCTGGAAATGTCTGATCCTCCTGCTGCTTTTTGTCTTTCCAGAAACAGGCTCCTCGCCTAGAGGAGGTTAATGTCAGTCTATCACATTAAACACAGACTAATTGATTTGCCAAATAAAGCTCTTCCTACAGTGCACCCCCCCCCCCCCCCCCCCCCCCCCCCCCCCCCCCCCCCCCCCCCCCCCCCCCCCCCCCCCCCCTCAGCTCA
>JAJHUR010130544.1:15331-25933 GCA_027495735.1 Lutjanus campechanus | reverse complement strand
TGTTCTCCAGGTGAATCTCCTGTTCTCCAGGTGAATCTCCTGTTCTCCAGGTGGATCTCCTGTTCTCCAGGTGAATCTCCTGTTCTGTTCTCCAGGAGAATCTCCTGTTCCCCAGGAGAATCTCCTGTTCTCCAGGTGGATCTCCTGTTCTCCAGGTGAATCTCCTGTTCTCCAGGAGAATCTCCTGTTCTCCAGGTGGATCTCCTGTTCTCCAGGTGGATCTATGATCTGACCAGACGCAGCCCTGGTAGTATTCATAGTTCCAGCTGTGAAAAGAACCCTGGGTTTGTGATTGTTATTGATATTTGTCCAAAATCTTTTTATAATTTAGTTTTTACTGTTTTAACTGAACTTCAGCTCCAAAAACCCTCCAGGTTCACTTCTTCATTTACAAATAAAACAGATTCTGACAGAATCTTTGGAACCGGAACCTTTTTGGTCGAGTATGGAACAAAGTGCAGTCAGAGATCGATCAATCGGTCGTTAGGAATCAGACAGATACCATCTTACACTCCTGAAAAATGTCAGGAAGGTATGAACATGTAGATACGAGTTAGAACCCTGAACCTTCAGTCCTGAGCTGGATGTGAGTCTGATTTATGGAGTTTTTCTAACTTGTGTGTTTTCAGGACAGCAGGCAGATAAAATGTGATGATCACAGTTCAGTCCCAGTAAAGTGTGGGAGGAACCCTCTGTTAAACTGGTGAACCTGATAATGTTCACTGCGTGTTGACTCAGTCCAGGTCAGGGTTAGTTAATAATCTTTTGTCTGTGTCGTAACGTGAAGCTTCAGCTGCTGATTAAACGTCTGTTAAACTAAACTGGACAAACGGCCATCTTGAGAAGATTTGTTGGTGTTTGTTGCCCCGAGCATCAAATGGAGAGTTAGTCATGGCACGCACACACACACACACACACACACACACACACACACACACACACACACACACACACACACACACACACGCTCCAGAGGAAACTAACAGCAGCTCAGAGTTAATGTGGAGACATTAAATTTAGACGCTGCTGCTGCTGCTGCCAGCTGTGGTATTTTGAGCAGATTTTTATCCACAGAGCTTCACACTGGTTCCACCATTCATCATTAATCATCTCCACGGGTTCTAAAGACTCACACAACAACACACAACAATACAACAACACACAACAATACAACAACACCCAGTGTGGATGTTGTCACATTGTCTCAGTGTCACATGACAGCGGGCGTCACTCTGAATCAAAGTTTGCTGCCTGTTCTTGTGCAGTTCCTCCGTCTTTAATGAGATTAAAGTGAACATCTTAAACTTTTGCCAGACAGAACAAGCGGACCTCTGAGAACCGGAGAACATCATTTTGTTTGTGTAACATTTGGTAAACTAATCAATAAATCAAGAAAATATAAAACCCCAAACCTCCAGAACAGTCGAGACACAGTTTAAAATGTAAATAAAAACAGAGTGCAGTTATTTGGAAATCATGTTTGGTTCCTGTTAGAACTTTTTATCCAAGTTCACTTGGAACCCTGTCCAAGAGTTCCACATAGAACCCAACATAAAGGCATATACCTGGAGCCATCTGTGAAAGGTTTCACCGAGAACCCCCGGTGAGAGGTTCAACAGAGAACCCTTTTATGGTGCAGTGGTTCCACCTAGAATCCTTTCTGAAGGTTCTATGCAGAACCTTTCTAACTTTCCAAGGCTGCCAGCAAGAATCCAAGCAGGAGGTTCTACCAAGAACCTTTTTATTTTCCAAGGGTTTTATCTAGAACACGTGTAGGGGTTCTACCAAGAACATTTATACATTCCAAGGGTTTTTATCTAGCATGTGTTCAGGAGGTTCCAAAGAGAACTTTTTTTTTTTATCTGCAGAGGGTTTTATCTAGAACACATTCAGGGGGTTTGACTGAGAACTTTTTTGTGTTCCAGTGGTTTTGTCTAGAACACACCCAGGGGGGTTCTGTCGAGAACTGTTTTATATTATGGTACAAAGAACCCTTTTCCGGGATTCAAGGATTCTGCCTAGAACCCTTTCTGGAGGCTCTATCTAGAACATTTCTACCTTTCTAAGAGTGCTAACAAGAATCCATCCAGGGGGTTCTACCAAGAACCCTTTTGTATTCCAAGGTTTTATGTAGAACACATGTAGGGGGTTCCTCTGAGAACCTTTTATATTATGGTACAAAAACCCTTGAAAGAGTTCTTAAAGGATTTCAACAATCTTTGAAGAACTCTCTTCTAAAAAAGGTTCTTTGGATGAAAAACATTCTTAAAGTAAACCTTAGTCTTACAAAGAACCCTGGACAAACCCTTTCTTCCAAAAACGGTTCTTCAGAAGCAAATAGTTCTGGATAGAACCTCAGCCCTTCAGGAAGAAC
The DNA here is from genome assembly GCA_027495735.1 of Lutjanus campechanus. Classification (NCBI taxonomy): domain Eukaryota; kingdom Metazoa; phylum Chordata; class Actinopteri; order Lutjaniformes; family Lutjanidae; genus Lutjanus; species Lutjanus campechanus. The sequence continues at coordinate 23,559 of JAJHUR010130544.1, read as the reverse complement.
CCTTTTAGAACCATTATTTCTAAGAGTGTAGTCTGTGGAACACATAAAGAGCTTCATGTTTCACATGTTTATCTGATAGAAGATCAATTAAATTTTTGATGATTAACGGCAGAGTAATCGATCATTGATTAGTTGTTCTCATGCCTACATTTAGCAGAACGTTGGAACTTGTGTGGATCATAGAGAACATCACAGCAGACAAAGTAAACAGTCTGTTTGACTCGATGACACTGAATCTGTTGTAATGAAATGAGGACTGAGGAACCTTCGGGGTTTTTACTCGACTGTTAAATGTTTTATCATCAAATAAAATCACTCGTTGATAACGAGGTTTATTAAACGGGGGAATTCCAGCACGTTCTCTGATCTGCTGTCACATCAGCTCGGCTGTGATTAACGACGTCAGATCAGACGGCAGATACACACACAGAGGACGTTTGTTCTCTCGCGGCTCTGATCTGACGGCTGCCGTCCACGTGTGGACGATATGAAGGAGGACAAAGATGGCAGTTTTTTAAAAAGACTCGCAGAGAGCAGACGGACGAAGCAGCTGAAACCTCGTCCTCCTGTCCGTCCTCTGAAGAGTCTGTCAGTTTATGCTGCAGAAATGAGTTTAAACGTCCAAACACTTCGGTTCCTCTCATCATAAAACTGTCATTGATAAGCATGCAGAGCAGTAATACAGAGATTATTAATGTTTAACACATTAAACTACACTGACGGGGAGAAAATGTTGATTTCAGCTTCTTAAACTTGAATATTTTCTGGTTTCTTTCCTCTCTGACAGTAAACTGAAGACAAAACGAGACATTTGAGGACGTCATGTTGGACACGGGGAAACATTTTTTCACCATTTTTGGAAATTTTATGGACCAAACAACTAATCAATTAATTGACAATGAAAATAGTCATTAATTGCAGCACTAAAACCCTCAGAATATAAAATTGTTCTTGGTAGAACCTCCTGCGTGTGTTCTACATAAAACTCTTGGAATATAAAAAGGTTCTCAGTAGAACGCCCTGGCTGGATTGATGTCAGCAGCCTTAGAAAGATTCTGGATAGAACCTCCAGAGAGGGTTCTTGGTTAAACCACTGCACCATAAAAGGGTTCTCTGTAGAACCTCTCAGGTTCTATAGAGAAGGTCCAGTGTGTCAGATTTAAGGGGATTTATTCTCAGAATATGGAAAAAATGGTGTATAATTTTCACAAGTAGGTTTATATTAGTGTATAATCTCCTAAAAGTAAGAATTTTTACCTTGAGCATCACACAAAACAACCAGGGCTGTCCCAGAATGCCTCAGCTGTTGCCATGGTAACCAGCATCCAAATCTGTGGGAGGAAGGAGACGTTCTGTAGGCTGCACCGAAAAAGGCAAAATACTGAGCGAGCGAGAGCTGGAGGTGTTTTATTTGTGTCAACCAGGCGCGTGCACGTGATACAAGCACACGTTTGTGCTCCACACGCACAAACATGATCCCACGAGCTCAGAGCTGTGACGAGTGTGAGCTCGACCCTCCCGACGCCCTCGATACTACTCAACACTCGCTCGCCAAGATGACCTCTGGGACCTTGGAGGCGGGGACGGAGTAGACAGAGACTGATGTCTCCTCCTGTCCTCGTCTCTCAGTATTACACTCATAAACACAGTAATAGTAAAATATAAAAGTAAATAACGACTGCAGGTTTTAGGAAAGAATGATACAGGGTTTAACTTTAGGGCTGCAGTTACTTTATTTGCTCCATAATCAAACACGAGTGAATAACTTGTTAAAGTGCTCCAGGTTACAGCCAGGCCTCGCTGTGTTGTTATTATTAAGATTACGTACCAGAGGGAACATGATCTCACGGGATCTCGTGAGACGTGATCTCATGAGGAGGCGGATGTAAACAGACTGACGCGGTGCAGCAGTTTCCTGCAGTAAAACTTTGCAGTGAGAAAAACAGAAGCAGAAGTTAAATGAGTCTGAGAAAATGTTTGAAGAATAAACAAACTGTGTTGATGCGTCTCCTCAGTCAGAACAGGAGGTGAGATTTTAGCTGCTGGTTAACATTAGCATGAAGGGTTAGAAAGTTTTCGGCTGTTCTGTGACATTGTTGGCTGCTTATTTTCTTAATTAATCAATAAGTTGTTTGGTCCATAAAATGACAGAAATCAATTAATTAACCCTGTCACAATCTTGTTAATTGAAAAATAGGCCCAAACGTGAAAACAGGTGGAGATGTTTAGTTTACTGTCAGAGAGTAAAGAAACAAGAAAATATTCACATTTAAGAAGCTGAAATCAGAGAATCTGGACTTTTTTAAATTAAATTTTAAATTAAATTAATTAAATTGACTCAACCTGGTCTCAGTAAGAAGAAAGCTTAAAGCTCAGCGGTGAAACCGCTGAACCTGTTGCGTCAGACTTAAAAGGCTGAGTTACCTCTGATTTAACTTGAGACGATGTGTTTCTGGAGAAACAGGAAGTGTCACATTAACACGTGGCCTCTGTGAACCAGGAGCAGCTGGTCTGAAACAGTCTGAACAGGAAAATCCTGCTGACAGTTTTAAACCCACCGGGACCCTTCACAATAAAGGCCTGACACCGTCTTCACAAGGCTTTTATTGTGAAGCACATGCAGGAAGTGGGCTGGTACGGGGGTTTAAAAGTTTTACATCTGTAGAAATGTTCTGTACACGTGTGAGGAGAAAGTTCACATCGTGCTGATTGGCTAAATACAGCCAATCAAAGACAGGTGTGAAAACAGGGCCGAAATTCACACTCCTAAATCAGGCCTTGTAACTTCAGGTTCATAAAAAACAGGTGGGAAATTTGAGTGTCTGTCTCTCAGACTTTGTGAAACCTCATTTTTGAAAGAATTACTGCACAAATTTTAATTTCAAATACACAAAACATTTCTTCAGCTACAAAACCTTTGTACGCAAATTTTTCACACATGCTCAAAGTATTTTTACAACTGCAAAACATAATTACACATCTACATTATACTTTTATATGCACATGGATTTTGTTTTGCAGATGCACAGAAAAAGTGATATCCAACTGTCTGCTGTGAAATTATTTGTGAACATCCTTTCACAAGCTCAGAATATTAAAGACTCTTATTTGACTCTTTAAAAATGTCTCTTGGTCATAAATGTTGCAGACTCTTAACTCTGAAAAATAAGTCAGAAACATTCATGAGGAGTTTGTGATAAAAAGTGAAACAAGTTTTAAAGTCAACAGTCTGAATTTGCTTCTAACGGCAATAAAAAATAATGTTTCTGTTTCAGGCTGTTTGACTTTGATTAAACAAATGATGTAAAAAGAACATTGGAAAGTAAAGTTTCAGAAAAAGCTGCTCTGCTGGTTTATATTTCTGAATATGAAGATTAATTCTGCAGGCTCATGTGTTGTGTTTGCTGCCACAGAAGAGAAATTCATCTCTGGTTTCTGTTGGATGGCATCTGTTTAAACTTGTTTATGGTCCTTAAAATGTCATAAATTGGTGAAAACTGTTGATCAAAGTAAAAGCTGACGTCCTGAAATGTCTTGACATTAACATGCAGTTCAAAACAAGTTTCCCTGAACAATGAAATCCCTCCTGAACGCTGATAACAAAGAAAGATGAGTATAAAAAAGAGTGAAGAAAAAAACATAAATGTAAGGAACCTGAGGAACGCTCAGTACAATCACAATATACAGTGTCACATATACACTGAGCTCACTGTAAACACGAGGTGTCTCGTGTCTCAACCAGTAATCAGACTCTCTTATGACTCACAGCCCCCGCGGTTACCATGACAACCGACGTGTCATTACTCAGGTGTTAGTCTGGTGTTTGTGAAGATCTGGTTCACGACCTAAAACACACACACACTGAAGTCATCTCACCCAAAGTTTATATTTAAAACTAAAAAAAAATAAAACCGCTGCTGCGTCTGAGAGACTGTTGATGCTGAACATTATTTTACTGTGAGATTTTCAAAACGTGGTCCGCTGCACTAATCGAGTCCCTGCGCTTCCTTTTCCCACGTTAATGAGAGTATTTCTGTCATCATGTAGATATACCTGCTGTATTTCACCATCCGACCAGTGTTTGCTGAGATGTAAGCTAGCTTTAGCCTCAGTCTGTTAGCATTAATGTTATATCATGTTCGCAGCTGTTAGCTAACTTTACATAAACACTTTCACAGGGTTCTTGTTTTAAAACGTGTCAGATGGAAACATTAAAACATCAGCTGGAGACTCTCAGCTGACTGAGTTAGCATTAGCATTAGCTTACATCAGCCTTATGAACTCTGACTGTGACTCATTTTAGAGACAAATTCACAGACCTCATGTTTCAACAGTTACTCCTAATTTTGGTGTTAAATCTGCCTGTGTTATCACTGTAAACTGTATAAATGCAGTGTGAGAATGGAAAGTTTGGCAGGCGTAGCAACAGTAACTAAGGAGGGCGGGGCTTAGTGAAGGGTCAGTTGTTCAGCTCTAATTTATACACATCCAGATATAACTGTTCCAGACTCCAGTGTTTAAAAATAAAGAAGTTGCACAGTCTGATCGGACTTTGTGGACGTTAAAGCAACATGTCTGCTCCTGCTGCAGCTGCTCGGTGGCGTCCATGACTGCGACTCTTTGACTTTTACAACGTCTGACTTTGAAAGCGACAGCCAATAGGGAACCTCCTCCTCGGCCGACTTCATCACTCAGCTCAACCACTGACAGACGGTGTTTTGTAGTTCTGCTCGGCTGCTGTAGTCCAGCCAGAAAACATAAAAACCTGCAGCTCTCGAATACAGATTTGGATGTTGGTCACCATGGAAACGGCTGAAGCTTAGAAGCCTGTGGGTCGGCCCTAAATCTGACAGAGCGTTTCCTCTGCGAGGATTAACAGGCTCGTCTCCTCTGTGTCCGGAGTGGACGTTGGCGTCACCATCTGCACAAAAACACAACACACACACACACACACTCAGAACCAGCAGGTCTTTTGTTTGTTTGTTTGTTTGTTTGTGTGACATCATTATTTATTGTAGTCTTTTTTTTTTTTTTATAAACAGAAAGTGTGGCTGCAGGTCACGTGTTTTATTGCCGTCTGGAGCACAGATGGAGCGTTTTTACATCATTACATTTTAAAATGAAACGTCAGTATTCAGAGCTGATTATAGCTGGAGAGCACGGACACGATCACATGATCAGAGGAAGAGTTTTCATTGGTTCAGCTGAGTCGTAGAGGCGTTTTGGGATTTTCTGTTTGTTATAAAGGAAGGGGAGGATGTATGGAAAATACATCTGTACATTAATGAGTCCACTGGGCAGAGAGTGTGTACAGTGTGTGTACAGTGTGTGTACAGTGTGTGTACAGTGTGTGTGTGTGTGTGTGTGTGTGTGTGTGTGTGTCAGGATGTGGTAGGCTGATGAGAAAATGTTTGTTTCTTTTTCTTTTTTTACTTCATGTGTTCTCGGAGCGTCAGTGAACCCGATGACCTTTTGTTACATGGAGGCATGAAGCAGAGTTTCTGCTCGTGTTTAATGTTTGTAAAGAACCGAGTTCTGACCACAGTCAGAAAAATAACATGTCATCAAACAAATCATGTTAAAAAAACAAAAACAAACAATGATTCAGCCTAGAACCCTCTCTGGAGGTTCTAACCAGAACCTTTTCTAAGGCTGCTGGCAACAATCCAGCCAGGAGGTTCTACTGAGAACCTTTTTATATTCCAAGGGTTTTATCTAGAACACACGGCACAAAGAACCCATGAAAGAGTTCTTCAAGGATTACAACAATCCTATTTCTTCTAATAAAGGTTCTTTGGATGAAAAGGGTTCTTAATGGAACCTTTAGTTCTGCGTAGAACCTCAGCCCTTCAGGAAGAACCCTTTTAGAACCCTGATTTCTAAGAGTGCAGCCTGTGGAACATATAAAGAGCTTCATGTTTATTTGATAGAAGATCAATAAAATTTTACATGATCGATCCAGTTCTTAATGATTGATTAATTGATCATCGATCAGTCGGAACATGTGGAACATTTGGAGCGATCCACGTGTTTGAAACTGTTTTTTCAGCCTCTCCTGTCACAGTTCTTTTCATTATCGATCAGTCTGTTTATTGATAGTGATCAGAGGTTGAACGTCTTTGCTCTGCATGTCTGGACCTGCTTTCCTGTAACGATTATTTCGTAGATCATTTTCTCCATTAATCGATCAGTTGTTTGGTCTATAAAATGTTGAAAAATATTGATCAGAGTCTGTCACCACTCCAACACATCTACAAACAGATCCATAAATAAATAAATGTTGATGTGTTCAGATTCTTCGTCTCGTGGAACATTTTGTTTATCAGAAGTAAACGTGACTCATTTTATTGAGTTTATTAACTCTGCAGGACTGGAGCTTTTTTTTTAGAGTGTTCTGGAACATTTTGACGTCCTTCACTCGTCCATCTGCTTCTATTTAAAACTAAACTCCACACACGTCCAAGAGACGTGTCCCCGTCCTCCCAGTAATGTCCACTGGCAGCCGATCAAATCACACAAACCTGCAGCTTCTGTATGTTCGTGTGATCGAGTGCAGACACGCCGACGCCTTTAAAGACTCATTTAACTTTAAATTATCTCATTAAATCTTTTATTAAAATCTGAGCTGCTGCATGTTTCCTGCTCAGATTCCACTTTTATCATTTCACATGTCTGAGATCAGAGTTTCCCACAGAAACGGAGCCGGTGGGCGGAGTCAGACGCTCTGCAGCAGTTTGAGAGCTGAAACAAACTTTGTGATCTTGTTTAATATAAATATTGTGAGAAAATATTCACATTATCAAACGATTTAAAAAATAATTAATCTTGTCAGTTGAAAAACCAGCTTGTCGTGTGCGAGTGTGAGTGAGTTGAAGTGAAAATCAGGGAATAAACCCGAGTGATGAGGAACCAGAAGACAAAGAAAATGTGCTGCAGGACACCTGCATGAGTTTAATGTGTTTAAATCAGTTATTCTGGCTGATGATGATGATGATGATGATGTCGTCTCTTCTGTCTCCGTCCTGCAGACCAGCTGAAGGCGGTCATGGAGCAGGTCCTGGACTTTGCGGTGCGCGAGCTGACGAAGATCGTGGAGGCGTCGTTTGATGACCTGCTGCTGGAGATCACGAAGATGGAGCGAGAGCAGCAGCTGCTGGAGGAGCGGCTGGGAAAGAGCTCCGACCGAGGAGGAGGAGGAGGAGGAGGAGCAGCAGGAGGTGGAGACAAGAGCAGAGGAGGAGGAGGAGGAGGAGGAGCTGGAGGGAGGAGGAGGGGATCAGAGAACGACTCGGTGTCACCCAGCGGCTCCGAGGACGCCCGGGAGGAGCTCACAGAGGTCACCGTGTCAAAAGAGACGGCAGAGAGAGACGGTGAGTGAGACAAATGAAGCGTACCCCATATTTAGAATATTTTCACCTCTTTACCTTTCTGACAGGAAACCACAATTATATAAGAGAGATATCTCTCTCTAACCAAACTCCATTCAAAAAATCAGTCATTTTAGCTCACAGAACACAGGAGCTGTTGATCCGCTGCTGCCTCCATCTGTTTGTCTGTTTGTCTTATTGTGCAACTTTTGTGTTTTAAAATGTTTGTTCAGATTCACCGAAGTCTCACAAAAACACAAACAAACTCACAGATTGATGCAGCAGCAGACCAACAACTCCTGTGTACTGTGAGCTAAAATGACTGGTTTTATCAGTGGAGTTTGGCAGTAAAACAGATTCCTGTCTGTAAACAATCATGATTTTGATTGATAGATTGATGCAGTCTCGTTTCTAAACGACGAGGGTTTCCCCCGCGCTCCAACGTCATGATGCTGCAACATTAAAGTATTTTTAATGTAAAATGAGATCAGCTGTTCTCTGAGTGACTGTGAGGATCCGGAGGTGGTATGGAGGACCGGTACTAAGCTGGTTCCTGATTGGTCAGTGTCTTATTCCCAGGACATCAAATACAGTTTGTCACCAACATGATGAGAAATGAGACGGTACGGGCGGGGGGCGGGGCCTCTGCTGATGCAGGCGGCGAGTGATGACAGAACGATTATTTTTGTTTCAGTCTCTTTATTGTTTCTTAGGAAATCCTGCAGAGACGTTTAACTGTCCTGCAGTCAGTTTGTCCTCCAGCTCTTTGTTGTAGGACGCTGCATTGTGATTTTATCTCCTCTGTCTTCCCTCCTCCGTCCTCTCCCTCTGTCCCCCCCCCCCCCCCCCCCCCCCCTCCCC
>JAJHUR010130544.1:0-15311 GCA_027495735.1 Lutjanus campechanus | reverse complement strand
GGGAGGGGTGGAGCAGGTGCAGCCTCTCCCTGCCCCCTCTCTCACCCTGGAGCCCTCCCCCTCCTCCCCCCAGCAGGACCCTCGCTGGACTCCTCTGGAGGACATGGAGGTGTTCTCTCCTGATGAAGAGGCTGCAGACGGGGGCGGAGCCACCACCACCACCACCACAGGACCCTCACCTGGACCCTCACCTGGACCCCCCCTCAGCCCCACAGGTGAGCCGCAACATCTCACCTGCAGTTTACGGAGGAGATGACACCACCGCGGGAATTATCCTCAAATCAAATCAAATTTTAAAAAACAATGAAAAGCTTTATATTTTTGTAAGAAATACTAAAACTAAAAATTAAAAAAAGAAAAGAAATAAAACAAACAAACAAAAAAATTAAAAAAGCACATTTAAAAAGTACATTTATTAAAACTACATGAGCTGAGAAATAAAAATAGGAAAATATTAAATATATTTATTTTTAAAAATGTGAGCTGAAAAACCACAAAGAACAAAGAAAAAAATCAAAGAAATAAAACCTAGTAAAAAAAATAAGCTTTAAAAATAACCAGCTAACAGATAATAAAAAAAAAATCATTAAACAGCATAAATACATAAAAAATAATAATAAATGAGAAACATGATGTGATTGTAGATTTGAGAATATATGAATTAAAATAAAAAGTCTGTTAAATTAAAAGGACTCAGACTTGTTGAATGAAAATTAAAATAATTTTAAATTTTATCTTTTATATCAGAAACGTCTCGTCACTCTGATCAAATAACATCAATATATTGATCACGTTCGTCCAGTTTACTGTCTGCTGCCCTCTGGTGGACAGTTTGTGACACAACTGCAGCTGCTGCTGATGGTCGGTTTGATTGATCTTTAACATCCAGAGACGAGTTTGATCAGATCAATAACTGATCAGTTAAACCTCATTCAGGGACGTTAATTAAAACCTCCAGCATCATATCTGTTTTTTAAATACATCAGTTAATAGTCTGTCCTGTTTAATGTTAGCAGGTTATAATGTCCAAAGAGTCCACAGAGATTCAGTTCACTGAGACACACGAGACAAAATTAAAAAAATAAAAGATATTCTGAGAAAAAATGAGATTAAAGTTGTAAATTCATGAGACTGAAGCTGATATTAAAAAGTCATTAAACTGTGAGAAAAACAACATTTTTCTGACATTAAATTTACAAATTTATGAGAAAAAAAATGTCGTTGGTCCTGTTGCACAGCTTGTATTAAACAAATCTTTATATCTTTTATATCTTTTTTTCACTCCGGTCACGTCCCGATCCTGGAGGAACGACTCCGGCCAAAACAAAAAGGCAAATAAAAATAAAAACATGTTTAAACAACAACTTTAACAATCAAGTAATTGATGTTTTTTTGAGGAAAAACGTCTAAATTCTCTGATTTCAGCTTCTTAAATGTGAATATTTTCTGGTTTCTTTACTCTCTGACAGTAAACTGAAGATCTTTGAGTCGTGGACAAAACGAGACATTTGAGGACGTCATGTTGGACTTTGAGAGACATTTTAGGAACATTTATGAACCAAACAACTGATCGATTAGTGGAAGAATTATTGCCAGATTGATCACTAGTTGAAAAATACCAGTTGACAAGATGAATGAATTAATCGATTAAACATTTTTGCGTTCTCACTCTTCGTCTTCGTGTCCTCAGGTTCTTCAGGTCGTCGCTCCTCTGCCTCGATGCTTCATCGCCTCCTGACTCTTCCGTCTCAGCTGCTGGAGGACGACGACGAGGACGCCGCCGTCGCCACCGAAACGCTGGCCGCCCTGGCGAACGAAGTCGCCAACAACGAGCGCCGGGACGGCGTCGAGCCGCCGGGGCGGACCTGCCCGTCGCCCCCGACGACCAGGGAGGAGGAGGAAGAGGAGGAGGAAGAGGAGGACGAGGGGGAAGACAAAGGGAGGAAGGTGAGGGAGACCAAGTGACGATGATTAAAACTCTTTGAGCATCTTCAGTAAATTTATTTTAATTTTAATATTAAGGTGAAATAAAACGAAAAATAAAACAGTTTATACAAAACAGAAAAAAATGAGTCAATTAAAGGAAGAAATGATTTAAAAATAATAAAACGTTGAATAAAAATGAAGTTAGTTCTTCTCGTCACCATGACAGACTGAATTCTTTTGTTTTTAAAAATCTTATTAACTAAATTAAATAAAGTATTTCTGATTCTGATTCTGATTAACTTGACTTTCAGAATTATTATTTTTTATTTGGCGAAAAATATTTTAGAAAATAATCTTTTCATCAGTTTCTGTTTTTTCCACTAAAGTGAAACACGTCTTTATCGTCCAGTAGGATGAATATTTTCATGTTTCCAAGATTTACTGATGTCTCATGAGGTTCGTGTGGCGGCCATCTTGAACTCATGTCCACGCACACGGCGAGAGACGCTGAAACAAGACAACAAACAAAAACAAATTAAGTCACTTTTTAATAAAATATTGACACCAGGAATCAAATGAAAACTTCATTAACATGATCCTTCCACTTTCTATTGATGAAAAACAGGAAAATAACTAATTTAAGGCTCATATTTGGCTTCACAACAGTTTCCTGCATGAAACAAATTAAACTAATTTATTCTCTTATATCATTTACAAGGTTATTATATGGACATCAGTAAAGAATATAGAATAAAAGTCTGATAATATGGACGTAAAGTCAGAGAGTTCAGACAATAATTCAGAGATTGTAACATTAAAGTCTGAGAAAACAGAATCTAATCAGAATAATGTGACTTCAGTCCTGTTTTCTTAAACTTTTATTCCATGTTCTCAGACTTTTATTCAAATTTCACAACAAAAACATAAAACAAAGACGTGAGAACGATGTTAAATCCTGCAACATGTTTTTAAGATTCATTTTTAATTCAGTATTCTCAGTGGTCTGTTCCATATTTTCATTTTTTCTTTCTATATTACATAAATACATTAAGTTTATTTCACCAGAGACACTTTTGTCTCTGAGTCACATGTTGGCTGCAGGACGCGTCCGTCCGTCCGTCTTCTGCTCTCAGCTGTTTCCTGTCTGTGTCTCTGCAGAAGAAGAGACGGAGGGTGTGGTCTGAGTGCGAGGAGTGCGGCCGGAGGTTCAGTCGGATGTCTCTCCTCAAGGCTCACCGTCAGACTCACATCGCCGAGAACGCCGCCGCCGACACGTCGTCGCCCTCGTCCCCGCCCGGCGGCGCCGGCACGGCGCTCCGCTGCTCGGAGTGCGGGAAGAGGTTCTCCTCGTCGACCCGCCTCCACAGCCACATCCGGACCCAGCACTGAGCGGAGAGGGTCACCTGGTCGGAACTGGAAACGGGAACGGGATCAGCAAGAACCGGAACAAAAACAAGAACAAAACCAGCCGGCGTTCAGACCCTGAGAACAGGACAGGAACCGGATCCGAGTCCAGAAGAAAACATGTTCTGTGAATGAGCACCTGAAGATCTGAAGAAAACAAACGTTCCACAGACGACATTAAATCGAGGGGTAGACCGATTTTAGACTCAGTTTTTCCACCACATGCGCTCCGGTTCTCAAACTGGTTCTGTTCAGGTGAACCAACCCATGTTTGGAACCATCATCGACGGAGCGCGCTGCACAACGACCTGTAGAATATGACGCTCAGTTTTTTTGTGGAAATGGTCTGACTGGTTCCAATTTAGATGCACAAACAGAACGGAACCAGTTCCATGTTGGTGGAAAAGACCTTAAAGATACTTTTATTCTGAAATGCGACAGGAAGTCGACGCCAGGCATTTAGAACAACACGTTCTATCAACTAATTTCATTCATAATAATTTTTTACGATTAATCAATGAATCATTTAGTCTGTTAAAAAAAGAAAAGAAGAAAAATGTCCAACATGACGTCCTCAAATGTCTCGTTGTGTCAAACCAGCGATCCAGAGTTCCTGATTGGAGGTTTTCATTGATTAATTATTGAAAAAATGAATCGGTTATCAATTTATTTAGATTTGAAACATATCAGGTAACAATAAAGTCTATTTCATACTTTCTGCGTTACGTAGATTCTGTACTGTTTAGGTACAGTCCACAGCGGCACAGATTTCCTCCTGTGGTCCCCGTCCTTTTCCCTTTATTTCATCTTTTTGCCTTTTTCTTCTTGTTCTCCCTAAAACAACAAACAGAAGCTTTTTTATAGTCGTTGTGTCGCCATTTTCTTTCCTTATGCTCGTGCTTCTTCCTCCTCCTCGTCTTCATTGTTTCGGTCGCTGCCAAACGACATCATTGTGCATCAAAAATTTGAAAACGTGAATCAAAACTGCAGAGCTGCAACGATTAATCAATTACAGATCAACTATTTTAATAAGTAATTTGAGGACGTCATCTTGGACTTTGATCAACATTTTATGAAACAAAAACGATCGGTCTACCCCTCGTCATCAGGACTGGATGAGAACCAATCAGAGCATCACATGGAGGCGGGGTCTGACGCCGGACGTCTCTTAACGAGGGAAGAAAAAGTCACAGATTTCAACCAAAAGCTTAAAGGCCCTGAAAATGAATTCCTGTCTTGTTGTGAGTGGCGGAGCCGCCACAAGCCCAAACAAACCTGCCAAAGTCAAAACACGGAGATCTCTGCACCAATCAGGATTCAGCAACAGTTTAATTCAGACGTGAGGGTGACTGGTGGATTTTTGATTGTTAAACGATTAGAAAATTAATAATAATTGCTGTTTTTTCCCTGAATATTAACGCTTATTTAGTTTAGAATTAATTATATTAAAAAGTTTTCAGGGATTTAAAATGATTTTAACTTTATTAAACTAAACTTAATGGATTCATAAAAGCTTCGAAAGGATTTGAATTGTATAAAATACTGTTGAATCCTGGACCAGATGAAAACTTCAGGGCCCTGAAAGTTTATTCGTGTCCACAAGCCCAAACAAACCTGCCAAAGTTAAAACGTGGAGATCTCTGCACCAATCAGGATTCAGCAACAGTTTAATTCAAACATGAGGGTGACTGCTGGATTTTTGATTGTTAAACTATTGAAAAATGAATAATAATTACTTATTTTAACATTGAGGCCTTTTGAGTTTAGAATAAATCAGATTACAAAGTTTTCAGGGGCTTTAAAGTGATTTTAAACTTAATAAAACTAAACTAAATGGATTCATAAGGGCTTCAAGAGGATTTGAATCGTACAAAATACTGTTGAATCCTGGACCAGATGAACCGTCGGAGGAAACGAAACAAAGAGACGAACAAACGGGAATAAAACTGAACCACAGAAGCACCTGATGAGGACGACTCGGATCAGACGAGACGAAGGGAAAAAAAGTTTGAAAAAACAAACAGACTTCCTCCTCCTGCTGTACATCCACTCTTCTTCTTCTTCTTCTTCTTCTCCTTCTTCTTCTTCTCCTGTAAAATATGTCCCGAGCTCCAGCTGCTGCAGGTGAGTTTCTGTCCCGGCAGGTGAATTATTTTGCAATAAGCTCGTCGCCTCAGCAGTCGGACAGTCGGAGCGTCGTGTCCTGGTTTCCTGACCCGTGATGATCGTGGTTTTTATTTTTGTGGATCTGTACAGCGTGGACGGTCACTCGCACACAAAAGAAGAAGTGACCTTTGATTTTTTCTACCTGTTTGTTTTTAAAGTGCTCTTTAATATTGTTTGGGTTTTTTTTGTCTCAACTCTCCTTTTTTTAAAAACCGTATTTTTTGGGTCATCGTCAGGTGCATCTCTGTCGTCATATTTTAAAGATTTCTGGACGATCTTTGTGTCGCTGCTCGAGGAAAAAAAACAAAACAAAACACAGAAAAACTTTGATCAGTGGCACCGATTGTTTGGACTCGTTGAATGTGAATCTCAGCAGTTTTTATCCTTTTTACGTTTTGTTGTACAGTTTTTACTTTTCAGACAGAACTGGTGATGAAGAAACAAGACAAAAGAGAAAGAGGTTTTTAAATCTGTGATGGTTTACTTCTTTACTCACATCCTTCCTTCCTTCCCTCCTTCCTTCCCTCCTTCCTTCCCTCATCCCTCTGTGGTTTCTCAGTTCAGTAACCTCATGCTCACACACAGATACCTCCTGACAAACATGCGTTTTCTGCTGGAAATGATCGATTTTCAACTAGTTTTCAGTTAATCTGATCAGTATGGAAACACATTAACTGCCAGGACGAGAAAAACGCAGAAATGCAAAAAGCTGGAGAAGAAAAAGTTACATTTTTATTTTCTACAAACGACTAACAGGCGTTTTTTTTCTTTACTTGAATGAATTTGATGCGTATGGAAGCCATCCTGTGTCAGTTAAAGATCAGACGAACAATACAAACATGAACACTAAATCAGAATTAACATTTAAAATTTATCCTCCACTTCTTCATTATGAGATGAAAAGATAAAAAAGCTTGAAGTAATCGAGTTTTATTTTGGAACTGCAGAAGTTTAACATAGAAGTGGTTTTATTTTTAACATTAACTTTGCATGTTGTTGAAATGAGCTTCCATATATCTATCAGATGTAAAATATGGATACGAATGAGAGATTTAATTTGCAAAATAATGACAAATATGTGAAAAACTGATAAATGATACAAAAGCAGAGCAGCAAAACTGAAATACTTTCAAATCTGATGTAGCAGCGCTGAGACGGTTTTCAGAGATCTGAAACACACCAGCGCAGAAACTGAACCTGAACCTGAACCTGAACCTGACATGTGAACATTTATTTTATTTTACAAAAAAAAAGAGAGAGACAGCAGATAGAAAAAAGGGACTTTGTGAGTCTTTTCTGAGCTGCAGGACCAAACTGAGTCTTTATGTAGCTGATGAACGAGGGAAGAAATGGGCTCCTGAACGCCTCACGCTGCGTCCAATCAGCCTGCTCGAATAAATAACACGGCAACAACTCGAGTAGGCTTCAAGATTAAATCGACTGACATGAACTTTTAATTTCAAGAACTGAAAAGAAAACAAAGTTTAAATCAAATCGTGACACTTGTTGAACCAGGATCAGATCAGATGTCAGCTGAGCCGACCGAACAGTTTCAGTAACACACAGCTGATTTATTTTAAACACACTGGAATCTTTATCATGAAGGAAAAATGAAAAGTCTCTGAAGTGATTCAGCGTGTTGTCTCAAAGCAACGTTTTCTAATGAAAACGCAGTCGCAATCCCTCCCTCACATCATCGGTTCAGGTCCTCAGTACATTTTAGTTTCTGTTTTAAAATCAAACCCTCAAACTGATTCATTGATTTCTTCTAATTATAAATTATCACCTGAGAAAAATACCGGAAGCTCTGAAATCAGAAAAACTCAAGCTGCACCTGTTTCATCCAGTCAGTTTAAGTTTGAAGCAGAAAAACAAAAAGGTTTTTAGTTTTGTTTTTACAGAATTTAAAGTTTTTATCCATTAAAATGTGTTTAAGGGACGTCAGAGATGAAATCAAACCTCCCGCCGATCACCAAACTCTGATCACTTCTCTTCTGATTTCAATCATTCCTGCATGTTTTTCATCTGTTCGACACTGACTTCATCTTCTGTAGCGTTCAGCAGGACGAGACGGACGGACGGACACGAGGATCAGATAACGGATCAATATTTTCACTGATGTATCCTGATGACTTTCACGTGTTCGGTGTTGTTTTCCTGCTCCGCCAACAATCAGCCGTTTCCATCGTTTTTACGCTTTGTAAATGTGCAAACTGAGACGTTTTTTTTTCTAGCGAGACGGTGATTCTGTTTTTACATGTTTGAACAAAACAAAAAAAGAAAAAAAAATTGAAGCAATATGAAGCCAAAACTCTGCGGAGCGGCCGGAGTTTGATGGGTTCTAGGAGGAACGTCTGGAGAACGTTCACTAACAGAAATGATGAAACATGATCAGGAGAGGGAAAACACGAGGTGGATCATGAACCCGGGTCTCTTCCGGGTCAAATTCTTCTTTAATTTTACGATGACGATGATGATGATGATGATTAATAATTTTCCTGCCTTTGCCTCTGAACGCTGCTTTAAATAATTAAAGCTTGTTGTCTGCTTCGCTAACATCTGAATCACCCAACCACTTTTCTGCAAACGCCCAGCTTTCATCTGATTCGTTGCACTTTCAGCCTCCACACGTTCTTCACATACCTCATTTTGTTTCCTTGTTAAAACAGCTCAAGTGTTTTTATTTTTCCACACAAACCTCATTACCTCAGTAGATAATAAGGCGTTGATATTTGACTACGATAATGTGTATATTTAATTTTGTTCTGTTACATCTTGAGTGCGTCTCAGCTTTTTTTTTTTTTTTAAACTGATGCTGTCGGATAAAAATCGCAAAACTGCAAACGCACACAAGCTTCTCAGGTTTGAAGATCCCGTAAGATCGTAGATGGGTTCTTTTTTAATCATCTTTCAGGACCTTCATCAGTAGTTTAACAGGTTGATAAGAACCGAACAGAACGCCTCGATGTTAGGAAGCCCCGACGTGCCGAGAACAAGAAAACTGACAAAACAATATGAAAATACTTAAAAATACTTAGTCTTATGTTTTTGACTTGACGTCTTATAATTTGTACCTTTCATGAGTATTTTTTATAAAAGTTTGTCTTGTTTTTTTGGTTCCTGGTGTGTAAACGGGCTTCTTAGAACCGTAAACAGCTGACTGATTATTTAGGAAAAACATCAACAACAGTTGTTTGGTACGGAGGATTATTAGTGCCTGACATGAGAAAAATAAATCGGAGGAAGATTTTTATTTTTAAATAAAGTTAAATTCTCAACATTTCATCGAGGGCTGCAAACTGTCAGCTCTGTTCGTAATCAATCATTGGTAAAATTAACAATCAATTAATTGATTAATCAAATAATATCAAGTTTATTTTTTTACTCAATCAAAGTTTTATTTCCAGAGCAACATGTTCCACGTTCTCTGACAGCGTTACATACACCCCTAGAAATAAAGCTGCTAACCAGAACCATATAAGGTTCTTCACCTTGTCTCCACAGGAGAACCATTTTTACTTCCTGTTAGAACTTTGGAACCCTTTCAAAGAGTTCTACCTAGAACCCAACATAGAGGATTATACCAATAGGATATCTTAAAGGAACCCTTAATCTTACAAAGAACCCTTGACAAAGCAAATAGTTCTGGGTAGAACCACAGCCCTTCAGGAAGAACCCTTTTAGAACCCGTATCTCTAAGAGTGCAGCCTGTGGAACATTAAGAGCTTCATGTTTCACATGTTTATAGATCAAAATTGTACGTGGTTGATGAAATTCTTAACGACCGATTCATTGATCATTGATTAATTGTTCTCATCTCCAACTTCGACTTTATTCCAAAACTCAAAATTAATAAATAATCTTCCTCATTTTTCCCTCCTTATATCAGACGCTGATGATCTTCCGTAGTCGGGTGTTTCCTGTGTCGTCGTTTTTCCAGTTTGTCATGACACAACTTTAAAGCTACTACAAGGTTCTTTTTTATCATTATTATTATTATTTAGGTTCCACCGTGTCAGATTCTATCATATTTGTCATTATTTTGCGTTTACATTTTTTGCGGGCGACGTTACAGCGAGTCGTACGTTAGCTGGTTAAAAAGAAGCTGGAGGAGATTTTTATTTAGATCATTTTATTTTTAACGTTATATTTTCTGTAAAAACACTACCGCTTTTGTCCACAGGGGGCTCCAAAATCACATCTGAAAGTTCCTTGTAGTAGCTTTAAAGTAACAAACATTTAAACATTTACTGAAAATAATATATAAGAATGATAAATTGTTCGTATAGAATTTTTAAGTTATTAAACAGAAAAACAAATGCAGAGATTTATTTTAGTCGTTGACGCAGTGCAAATAAAAACTAACAATGAAACAGGAGGATAAAATTAAATTTAACAGAAGAAGAACAGGAATGTAAAATCATAAAATATGCACAAAAGCTTTCATGTGAAATAATGTCAAAGAATATTCAGCCATGTCCAGATGTTCTGCTGCTCGCTGACGCGTCGCCGCGTCAGGATTTTTATTTTTTATTTTAAACCAAATACGCACAAAAAAACAAAAAAAATCACTTCACTTTCAAGACTGCAGTTATGTGATTTTTACAGGACGACAGCTGCTTCACTACTGTTCAGATTATAGCTGCTGGCAGAGGGGAAACCTCGTATCTCCAGACGTTAACGTCTGCTGCACTGAACCAGATGTTAAACTACGAGGTTTCCTCCCGACGGCAGCAGCATCATGTGACCAATGTTGACCAATCAACACTCCTCCTGTCCTTGTTTACAAAGCCATAGACGAGAGAAATGTCTCAGGTTGAAAATATATATTTTTTTAAAGGGAAAATTATGAAGTAAAAATGTTAAAAACTCACAAACTTCCTAAAAGTGAAGAAAATATTATTTCTAAGACAATAAAGGGACCCAATATTCATTGATACCAATATAAATGTGATGAATCTGTTTGTTTAGACGTGTACAAGATGATTATTCGATGTCTTTGATCATAATCAACACTAAGAACTTACTAGAAAATCTGTTGAAAATGAGTCAGAAATAACAAATAAGATCTTTTTATTTTTTTATTTTATTTAACCTTTATTTAACCAGGCAATTCATTAAGAACAAATTCTTATTTACAGTGTGATTGTGATATGGATATGTGTCTGATCTAATAATTACAAGAAAAGATTTAAGAAGGAAAATGGTGTCATAATTTGCTCAGTGTTAAATAGTCACAATTTTAAATATAATTTATATAATTATATAAAAATTATAATTTTATAATTTTTGTAATATCTGTGAAGGTAAAGAGTATTTTTCTCATCAGGCTTTGTTACGTTTCCTCGTAACTACGAATCAGAATCTCACAACTGTCTCAAATTTTTCATGATTTTTTTAGATTTACAGACATTTTATTTTATTACATTGTTCTGTAAAAACGTCTCAGAATCATGAGATCTTTTCCTCATTGAGCTTCTAATAATAACGTGGTACAGATGTGAAAAACACGTTAGCATCTCGTATTTATCATATTTAAAATATTTCTCCCGTCAGTGAACATAGTTCTGTAAAAAACTAAAATAAAATACAGGTTGCGTTCTCGTGATCAGAACTTATAACTAATAATAATAATATTAATTTCCACCTGATGCATTTCTCTCCAAACCTTTTCTTTTTTCGGGGGGAGGCTCCATAAATCAGTCCGTAGTTGTAACGAGTCTTTACAACGTTATTACTTGGAGACGTCTGTACATATCCAGAGCACATCTCGACTCCTGTGACTTTTATTGTAATATTTTTTTTTTTTGGCAGTTTTCTGAAAAGTGGTTGTGTTGTTCCCATGTGGAGAGAAGACGATGTCGTTTCAGTTTCAGCCTCTCCGTTAAAAAAACAAAACAAAAACACTGCAGGCTGTGAAAAGAGAGAAAGAAGGGAAATCCAGCCTGCGGTGGAACCCAGAGGAACCTCCATATTTTAAAGATAAAATATCCTAAAGGGTTCCTGAGATAAACCCCTCACAGTCAGTTTGTAATAGAGCTGGGGTTCCTCAGGGAACGATTCGAGGTCCTCTTAATGTTTGATGCAAACGTGGGAACGAGGGGATGAAAGGGAAGTTTATTTTGTGTGTGTGTGTTTTTTAAGTTGTATTATTTTCATTTTCAAATGTTCTACTCTAAGCGGACTGTATGTTTGTGATGACACAGGGAAACGTGACTGATGCTCAGATCCTGGAGGTTTTTATTAATTTTTATTTTAAATATTTCTACTCCTTGTATAATCTCACTGAACTGACTTGCTAAGAAAAGTTCATCTCAGTGTTTTTGGATTTGATGCAATACTTTTGATAATAATGTGCCCTTTTTTTGTAATTCAGCAGACTAATTAAACCAAATCTAAAAAAAAACAAACAGTTTCCTATTTAATGATACGATTTTAAAACCGTGCTGGAGAGTCGGGACAGTTCAGCCTTCAGGCAGGAAAAACAGATTTTTATTCTCAGTCAATGTGAAAATAAACTCAGAATTGATGCGACCGTCGACCGTTTTGTGATCAGTGTCAGTTTTGAGTGAATTATTGCCAACTTTTTACATCTTTGAAGCAGTGAAACGGAGACGATTCGCTGTCGTGTTTGGCTGTTTTTACCTTTGTGCCCCGTGTTGATCACAGCAGCACCGTCTGAATGTCATTTACGCCAACTTACAAACTGTCTGCCATGATGATGATGATGATGATGATGAAGGCGATGGTGATGGTGTTTTTTTGTTTTTGTTTTTTAATTTTTATTACCTGTTTTAGTCCATGAGACCGGGTACTTTTTAATGTTAAAATTCAAACAAAACCAATAAATGTTCTCAACTACCAGCCGAGTCTGTCGAGTCTCTTTCACCGTCTGCTGACGCAACAAAAAGGATCCAAAGAAACGTCTCGGTTCTCCTCCGTCCATCAGTTTGATCAGTTTGTCCAAATGAAACTTTTGATTAAATTTGTACACTGTGATGTTTCCTGAGCAGAACACCTGAGAGGAATTTAAAGGTTTCAAATACAGACTGAAAAGTACTGAATTTTCTTTAGAAAGGTCTGTTTTTTCTTGTCCTTTTGTAGGATTATATAAATACTGAAACATCATAAATAACTGTCAGATGTAGAAAATATTTAGGAGCTGGGGATCACAGCCAACTCCAGCAGTTTTATTTTTTAGTATTTTTAGTTACTTTATAAGGAAATTCTTGTTGGAACACAGCACATTCAATATTAATGTTTTTTTTTATTGATTTTGGACAAAGAATATTGAATAAAACAGCTGTGAGACTGATGCAGTCAAGGCGATGACAAAAACATCCTTCACATGTAAAGAAAAAGATTCTGCACCAGACGTGAAACAACAACATGCATCAAGACGTCATTTATGAACATTAAAAAAGAAGAAAACAAATAAAACTTCAAGAACACTTGCAGGCAGACATACACATGTTGTGCATTGATTACAATGTTAAAAATATTAAATGGTTTAAAACAAGCTGGCTGCTTATTAACTTTTACATATATTTTTATTTATAAATAAAGAAAAATACTAAATTGATTGAAGGTTTAACTGGAGCGACAGACTGATGACACACCTACAACCAAGTGTTTTTCAGTTTGTCGCTTTATTATTAAATTCAAGTATTTCCAAATATAATAAATAATTGTTATGATTATGGGATTGATTAATTTTCCATCATATCTTTAATACTTTTGTCAGTACGGCCGTGAAGTTGTTTTACACACGTCTTTAGAACCCTGGAGGAACCCTGCTGAGACGGTTATCGTACCGTAAAAATATCATAACAATACAGAATATATATATATATATATATATATATATATATATATATATATATCTATCTCTATATATATATGTTCTTATATATAATATACATGTTTATACACATGTTGACAGTGTTACTGTGTCACTAGAATTATTAGCTGTCATAAACATGACGTATAACTTCAGTAACTGTACAGATACAATGTGATTTATGAATCATTTAAAATAAGATTTTGATGGATCCTCTGATTGATTGATTAATTAATGAGATAAATAAAATAAATAGTCATTTATATGGAGGATGAATTTTCCTTTTATAAGTCCAGTGTTGTTGTTATTGTGAACTGTAGCAGCAGATACATGATGAAGATCAGTTTCTGAGGATGATGAGAAGCAGAGTCCCACACGAGGAACAGGCGTCATTAAAAATGTATTTTCTTGTTACGTAGTTTTTTGTCTTGTAACATAATTTTTGATATTGTTACGTCTTGTTACATCTTTTCACAGTTTTTCACACTGACACGGATGAAAAACTTTTTCGGTCACCCGAAAAGTAAATATTTGGTTTATTGTCTCACGTCATTTTATTTGAAGTGGAATTTGACAGCTGATCAAACAGAAGACATCTTTGTCCCCTGAATCATTTTCAACATAGATTAAAATCACTACCAGATTTAAATGCGTTAATATCGCTTGAATTGTTCTGGACTGACGTCACTGAACTGCCACTTGACCGCGTTGACCCGCATCAGCGGGGCGCGTGCTGCTGCTCGTTCACTCATTCATCAGAAACACCGGGCGCGTGGAGCACAAAACAACACGAGCGCGACGTGATGATGATGATGACGACGGCGACGATGCTGATGTTTCTGTAACAATGTGCCGCGCGCGCGCCCGCCCGTGCAGCTGCAGCGCGCCGTTGCCGTGGTAACCCCAGTACCCGCCTGAACGGGTGTGTGCACGCGCAGCCAGTGGGCAGGCAGGAAGGAAGGACGGAGGGAGAGGGAGGAGAGGAAGGTAAGAAGGAGGGAAGGAAGGAAGGAGGGAGCGGAATTAGTGATAGAGGGGAGGAGAGGAGGAGAGAGAGGAGGAGAGGTGGCGGGTGGACGTGGCGGGTCCAGCAGCTACAAGTGACGGGCAGCGGAGCAGCCATGAACCGAAACACCCGCAGGTAACGTACCGCCGCCTTTCTGCTTCATGTTGAGCCGCTCCGCTCGCTGCTCGGCCCGGTGTTCGGCTCGCTGCTCGGCCCGGTGCTCGCTGCTCGCTGCTCGGCTCGGTGTGCGCCTGTGGACGGGCTGCTCCACTCGGCTCTTTTGACAGAAACACACCGACTGTCTCCGGTTGTGTCTCCGGCTCCCCGCTGCGCTCCTCCGGCCTCACGCGGGCAGAAAGTGTCGGAGAGACGGAGGAGGAGGAGAAGCACCTCCGCTCCCCCGCTGCACTCTCACTTTCACCCCCATGCTAACAGCAGCTAGCCCCGCTAGTTAGCTTAGCGGGCTGTGATAAACAAGATGGCCACTGGCTGGCGGAGCTCGCAGCTCGTCATGGCATCCTGCCCTGTCTTTGTATGAGGAGCAGCGGCTTTAAACTGCTGCTCTGACACGTTAAAGACAGACACGTGGAGTCTCTGCTCATTAACGGGTTAATTAACTGTCGGTGTCCCCGTGGAGGACCCACGGAGACACTGAGAGACACACTGATTAAAAAAAAAAATCAGCGCCAGATTGTTGAGTCAGTTGGTTGAGAGGCTGCGTGGCGGCTTCAGCAGCTACCTGAGTGTTTGACGCACACAGGTAAACTTTCCTCCTCATCACAGCTGCTGCAGATGTTTCTGATCGATCACTGAGCTCTCATGTTTTTAGGGGTTAAAGTGCAGACTCGTCGTGGTTTGACGGTAACTGCTGCAGAGCTGAAACAGCCTGCAAACTTTTCACTCTGTGTGTGTGTGTGTGTGTGTGTTATTTGTGTCGTGCTGCACATTAAAGTCTCCACTTGTTCCACC
>JAJHUR010130543.1:0-17227 GCA_027495735.1 Lutjanus campechanus | reverse complement strand
CCATACGTTTTTAACTGTATTGTAACATTATATTGTCTCTAAGGACTATAATCATAACGACAAAATAGTGTATGCCATTTGAAAAATAGTAACGTACTTCCGCTACGTCACTAAGATGGCGGCCGTTGAGTGTGGAAAGTGTCCATCGATCCACACTCAATTTTTCAGCCGTTTGAGTGTGCCAATGCAGTGCGCTTAGTGCACTAGATTTTCGCACACTGCTCAGTGTGAACGCACTTATGTACTCAAAATATTAAGTGTAAGTGCAGAAGTGCGCGATTTGGGACACATCACTAGAAGGAATTTCTTCAAACGTGACATAAATGTTCACTTGGGCTCAAAGATGAACTGGTAGAATTTTGATGGTCAAAGGTCACGATGACCTAACTTAACACATTCTTGACCATAACTCAAGAATTCATACACTAATTATGACAAAATTACACACAAACATCTAAAATAATGATGTGGTGACATTTCATTTCCAAAAGGTCAAAGGTCAAACTGGAATCACACATGTATAGTTTACATTTTCCCAAAAATACACTTGATACCTTTTATTAAATCCTTAAGTTACTGGTAAATATAGTGCCCAGTTCCATATTAAATTCCTTCAAAGTCTTCACTACAGACATTATATGAGTGTGGACAGACATGGATGTGAACTGTAACTTGACTGGTTGGTGGAGACAAAACTGTGAGGCAGTAATTCTATTTTTTGACTGCTCTGTTTTATACGACCATTGACAGCTGACTTCTCACTCTTCTTAACCACTAGGGGCCACAAGTGATTAACAACTGCTCAAATGTTTGAAATCTTGTTTCAGGCCAGGATAACATGTGGAGGTCATGCTAATGGTGCAGAACTTTGCAAATCTCTGCTGGTTGCATCTGGTGGCATTGCAGTAGGTGCTTCACCATCTGTTGCCTGGCAGGGGTCTGCACTCTGAGAACTCTCTTCTAGTTATCTATTATTCATTTAAGGTAAGGTAAGGTAAACTTTATTGTCCCACCAGGTGGGAAATTTGTTTTGGGCTAACCACCCATACTGCAGCCATAGAATTTGTTTAGATCTTATGAAGTCTGGAGATGGTCCACCTCTGGTGTAACTCAGCACAGCTTGGCGTGTTATAATTGGTAATATAATTGCAAATCCCAACATGGTTAGACAAATGTAACAATGGAAAAGCCATACAGATGTGAACAGCTGTTCAGAGATCTGAAGCCAGACTGAGAGAATAGTGGGTTTATGTGAGCTAAAAGAGGATAAAATTCTGCCTAATAAAGCTGTGGGGAGTCAGAGCTTCTGAGTGACACCTCATGTTCCACACAGTCACTTCATTAACATTCAAAAATCAGATGAGTGCAGCTTTATTAAATAAGGACAAATAAGGACACTGGATCCATGTTTGCATGAAGGTGTTAATACTGTAACCTCACATCTCCAGTGGCATTGCAACATAACAAATGCTGAAAGGAAAGGATGAAGAGATCAGGGTGTTTGAAATGTAAATGTAACTAGATGGAAGCAGGGAATAAACCGTGTGGCATGATGGGTAAGGCTCTGATTAGGGAACAGATTAAACTTGATACCTTTTTATTTCCTGGATACAGAACCTCCTAATAGATGCTGCCGTCGGTGATATCCTCTGTAGTGTGTTACAGCTTTATGTCACAGCACTACACACACAGACACACACTCACATGTGTGCTCATTTATTCACATTCAAACACACACACACACTCAAACAAAGAAGGGTAAATATAAGCAGACTACAGTGCTGTACACTACCACACAGTGACATGTCACCAGCAGCCGTCCTGCAGTCTTGCCCTGGATAACGGTGTGTGTCTTCAGCATGAATAATGGACGATAATTTTGTGCTCCTCACTCTTCAATGAATAATGTATATATATATATCCATTTCAGCCTCTTTCTTTCCTTCTCTCTGTCTCTTCGTCTGTCCATTTCTTAGAGATGCCAACGAGGGAGAAGAGGGAAGACCTGTCTGCTGAAGAGTGAATGAAACAAGGACAAAGTAAAGGAAAAACACAAAGAAGGAGAGAAACAAATCCAACAGAAGGAGTGGAAAAGGGAGGGTGGGAGATGTGAGGAGAGACAGAGCTGAGGACAAATAGAAACAGGAAGAAGGAAAAACACACAGTCCTGCAGGAGACGGACAGGTTTGAAAGTGACAGAGGACGCAGGACGAAGAAGCTGGGAGCTTTGGAACGCGAGGGACTGGTTGAGGGGAGGGAAGAAACATCTGGATGGTCTCCACGGCGACAGCCAGCAGGTTACCACCCCTCCGAAGATGGCCTCCAACTTCAATGACATCGTCAAGCAGGGCTACGTACGCATGCGCAGCCGCAAGCTGGGGGTGAGTGTATGTCTTATATACGTGTGTGTTGTCTCGCCATTGATGCTTTATCACATCTGACACAACTGAGGCAGCTCTATGTAATGTCCCAAGGACCCCTGTCTCACTTCCTGGTTTAATACTACTGCTAATACTGCTCATGCACTGGTAAACTTTCTATTTTGTGACAAATTCATTCAATAATATTTCTATCAAATGTGTCTCAGCCCTAACATGTCGACTCTGTAGCCCTTCTAAATCAAAAAGAGAAGTTTAAAAATTAAGAGAACTCTGAGCAATTTAAAAAAATGAAATGGCTGCTTATTACGACTATGCTGTGAAATGAAAAAATTAACATTTTGTCAACTCCATAAGACGTCAGCTTCATCAGATTTTTGACTGTTCATGAGTTCAATACTGTAATATATTACAGCCTAATGCAGAAGTGTCTTAAAGGCCTCATTCACATCCATGAAAGGACAAATTAAACAATAAATTCCTCAGTGCTCCTTTATTAAAACTGAGTTCTCCTGCTGGTGGAGCTCTGCTGGCAATGCCTACATGTACCAGAATGCATTACCAGTGAGCTTTTGACGGACATGTTGCCAAATATCACCCTGCTCCTAGTGTTAGGTGATAAAAATACCCAGAAGAGGAGACATCATCAGACAAGCTGACACAGCCTGTAATTTTTCCTAAACACCACCGACATCACTCTGACATCACTCTGACATCACTGGTACAGGAAGAACAACAGATTTTGCAGCAATAGGACTCAGCTGTCTCAATATAGCAGCATTGAGGAATTTATTGTCTCAGTTGACTACATTTGCCATCAACACTGACTGGACATTCACATGAAACGTGCAGGATTTTTTCTTAAATCTATAATTATAGAGTGTAATAGTTTAGGTATACATTAAATTCAATTAGTTTTTTAATAATTAAGGTGTCATTCAAAAATCATGTTAGTCTGAGGCAAAGAGTGCACTAGTCCAGTATTACTCCAGGTCAACCTGTTACAAATTGAAACTCTGGTTTTAAGGGGTGGAGCCTACAAGCATGATTTGTGACATCATAATGAGCTTAGTAGCCAGTCTTCCTCCATCCTATTTTCACCTTTAAGTGTGATATAGAACCTTGAAGCTGCACATACTCTGAGAATGTGCTTTACAGTGAAGTAGGAAACATCTTGTGTCCAGCAGAAGAACTTTATTAACGAACTAAATTAGCATTTTTAATGAGGTAGAAGCAACAGGAAATTGCACTTATTTTGGGGGGAAGAACACATCAGACTCACATTATTGTTTCAGGCAGACATGTATGTCTTGATACATGTCAGGAGGGGGTCTTTAAGGATCCCTTCAATGTTATAAATTGCCTGAATCCCTGAATAATATTTCTTTTCTTTAAAAAGTCAATCTTGTTAAGTCTTTGAAATGGCATCTCGTCACTGCCCCACAAAAAACACTTATCAAATTGTGTTGATTTTGAATTTTTTGCCAAAACCAAAGGAGAGAATGCTCCTTTGTGAGTTGAGACACCAGTCACAGAGCCACTGGATCACCTGAAAAATACATTGCTGAGAACATGGCTGTTTTTCTTAGCTCCTGAAAAGCTGACATTTTGAGGACGGTGTTTATATATTGGACAGCTCCTTCTCCTTCATTAAAATTCCAGAATGTGCTTGACAGCAGGTGTTTCCCATAAAGTCCAGTCTCGGTGTGTCTGCTGGAGGCTTTAACAGCACTCAAAAGTAAGGATGCCCCGTTGTCCTGGTGACAATAAAAATAGCACCTGGGAAACAAAGATGCGGTGTCTGGGCAAGACTGGGACAGTAGAAACTTTTGTTAAATTAAATTATTATGTTTATGTGGCATGGAGTATACTGTATCATTTTCAGTTTAATTGTCAGGCGGTCTAATTTGAAAAGTGTGAGGTGGTCCAGACACAAGCTTTATATTACATCACAGTTTTCAGTGATGCACATATTGATGTAACAGTTAGAAACAAACAAGAAACAGTAACTCAGTCAGTGACTGAAAGAATAATGAAAACTTAGTGCGGCAAAACACAGTGGGAGCGAGCTCCTGACACAGAGTTATTAAACTATATTTAATATGTAGAATGAAAAAAGAACTTTGGTTTAGGACAATGGTTGTTCAGTGTGGAACAGCTGAAAGAGTTTGGGGCCGTTGTGGGACACTGAGGAAAAAAGTTCATTTTGAGCCTGCCTCTAAAAATAAGATTTCAGGTGAGAATGTAAAAACTTTTCACTTTCAGCAGATGAATGTGAAAACATCTTTCTGGTGTGCACAGACATTCTGCACAGAGAAGGCCAAACATCCAACTGTAGGAAGAAGAAGAAAACATATTTCTGAGTGGAGGAGAACTGATCTGCTGTAGTCAGCATAGTTCATGATCTTAACTTGGACAGTTCACTCCAAAATCAAAAATACATATTTTGCCCTTGGCCTGTAGTGCTGTTTATTCATCTAATTTTTTTTTTTTTTGGTAGAACGATAGTAGCTCCAATGGATTCTAAAGTGGTTCAGGTAGATTCTACTGCAGAAAGAAAGTTGTTCCTACGGGAAACTGCTCATCACAAGGTCTGTGGATTATATAACAGGGTCATGATTTTTTGGAAAGAAACACTGGTTTTTAATTTTTCATATGTTTTTTTTTTGTGCTTAAAGCTCCACAAGCCAAGTGCCAT
Organism: Lutjanus campechanus; assembly: GCA_027495735.1. Lineage (NCBI taxonomy): Eukaryota > Metazoa > Chordata > Actinopteri > Lutjaniformes > Lutjanidae > Lutjanus > Lutjanus campechanus. The sequence continues at coordinate 12,151 of JAJHUR010130543.1, read as the reverse complement.
TTAGATAGATAAACAGCACTACAGGCCAGGGGGAAAATACATTCTTTTGATTCTGGGGGTGAACTGTCCCTTTAAGTAAAGATCATGATCTATGCTGACTACAGCAGATCAGACCACTAGAAGCAGATTTATATTAGAAACAGGCAGATTGTGTCAGTTGGCTTGAGAAAAGAAAGCTTTTGATGCCAAGTTTGTTGTTAAATGACCTCGGGATGTAGATTGTGAACGACCTCTTGTTAAACAGATTGGCCGCCGCCTCCACCGCCCGCTCTGTGTGCGTTCCTGCCTGTGGCTCGAGCTGCATAAAGTGCACAGGGAATGCTAATTTGAGTGAGTGTGAGTCACATTCAGGCGGTGTAGGCAGTGGAATTCAACTTTGCATGACTCATATTATGGAAACGAACACAAATCAATTTGAGGCAGGTCCTGTTCACCAGCTCACTTGGAATAATGGTCTCCTCCTATCGCTGCTCGCACAGCTGAGTGAATGGCTGTTTAGCTCTCTGAAGGGACTGATCAAATTCCCATTCCAGCAGGAACTCACTGCTTAGGATATTACCAAAATAAAGTTTCTTGCTCTTAAGTTTTAGTTCAGTTAATAGCTTATGTATAGAAAAATGTGGCCTGTGGGAAATAATGTTCTTTCTTTTTAGTGCTCAACCTACAGCGACCATTCAGTTCAATCTTTAAGTGCTATGTACAGTATGTTAGGGATGCATTGATACCGATACCAGCGTTGCGTATCGGTCCGATACTGTCCTCATGTACTCTCGACACCCATACCCAATACCATGGCACGAAAATATCTGCTCCACGCAAGCAAACATCTAAAGAACCATCATGACGCAGAGTTTGAGGAGTTTGCCCTGGCACCACACTCAAACCTGTCCCCCATAAACAATGGCAGGTAGGAACTAGACAAGACAAGAGGGACATGAAGAAGAAACTTAAATACTACACATTTAAATGTGCCATTAAAATACTGGTTAAATTGCTGTAAATGATAATGAAGTAATTATTATATATAGCACTGTTTGTAACAGTAAACTTAATTATGCAAGTCCATAATAATGTGTAATTATTATACTGAAATATATCTTGTACACAGTAAACTGCACAGTTTAAGAAGGAACACAAAATCGGTAAAGTAACTTACTACAAAAAAATGTAATGTGTACAGTAACTATTATTACACTAGCATCAGGGAACAGCAACAACAGTTTGGTACATTTAGAAAGTGAGGAACATCTGATGAAAATAAAACGTTTTTTTAAAGTTATTGTAAGAACTGTAATGGTGTTATTAAGTACTAGTATCAGTACTCAAATGTTTGTATTTGTACTTGTACTCACTACTACTGTACTAATGTGTGTACGAGAAAGAGCGAGTGCATGTGTCTTTTATCTTTGCTTTTATTGGCAGATTATCACTGATTGCGGTCGAAATGCAACTAACACAATCAGATATTTAGCCAAATAAGTGCATGATTTTCAGTGAAATATATTGAAAACCAGTATTGGGCAAGTCACTTTCAAGACAGAATAGATAAGAATTTCCAAAATGGAAAAGGGTAAGCGTTATGCCTGCAAATGCTCCTGTGTTGCAACACTCAGTAAAAAGACTTTTCCATCATTCCTGTCCTCCCTGTGTGTGCAGCTCCATGCAGGCTCGCTCAGCTGTGTCTCATGGTGTAACCATGATGTGAAGTTTATTTATGCTTCCAAGTCCATTTTTTCAAAAATACACTGCGTAAACCTGAGGCTGATTCTAGGGCTGAACAATTAATCAAAATTTTATCGAAATCGCAATATGGTGTACGGCAATTTTCATTTATATGGCAATTGCAGTATCAGTCAAAATAATCCTAATTAGACATTTCTTCAAAATTGTTCAGCCCTGGTTGATGCCCAATAAAAAGGCACTGAAAATATATATTTTTAACATTTTGTAATGTGCTGTCTCTGACTCTCTACTGATTTGTAATCTTGGTAAAAGAATTGTAGCGACAGCCCACATTTCCTGTTTCCATGTTTATAATGCTGAACTGTTCAAAACATGGTGGTATGTTAGTCATTGTCATTTCTTCACTGGTTTATAATTTTATCCTTTAGTGAGGTAGCACAGCACATTGTAAATATAACATCAGTCCTGTTAGTAATGTGTTATATTGCACTGTTACATCTAAAAGTAATATATTACTATAACACATTACACCGAACACAATCAACAACTAATGTTTTGCCATGAACCTGATGGCTCACATGTTCAAGGTTATTAAAGGATGAGTCCCAGTTACTTTACAGAAGGTTTTCACTTATCAAGTGAAACATCTCAGCATCTACTAGATGGATGGGCACAACATTTTGTATTCTCAGTTACGTGACAGTGGGCCTGTCAGGGAGCTAATCTGTTCTTAAGAGGCATGCATGAGTGGCTTGAGAGAACTTGTTGCCCTGATCAATTTTCATATATTTTGAAGTTTATCTGTGTCTGTCAAGGAACAGCCACAGATAAGATATTCTCATTTTTTCACACTGCTACATTTGTTATGCTGTGAAGCAGGACTTTAGAGTTCTTTTTCCTGACATTTTTGCGAATAAGACCTCAAATGAGTTAGAAGTAGAGAACACATTAACAATCAATAATGGATTCTAATTAGTAATAATTGATAAGATACAAAATTCTTTTTTTTTTCAAACAATTTAAGCAAACAGAATAATGAAACAATAAGACTTTGCTTTTGTGCGCCTGGCCTTATTCAACAAACAGTGCCACCAAACAAAACTATGTCAAATGGGACAAATTACTGACGTTTCTAGACAAACAAGGCAGACCAAACCAAATCCATCACCTCTGACCCCTTTGTTTACAGTTATTAATAAATTAATTACTAATCATTAACATCCCTAAGCAGTTAAAGGGCCCTATCTTACACTAATCTAAAGCACAAGGTGCAGTGGGTTTAATTTATTCAAGGTGTGTCCAAATCCACCTTTGCTGTCTTGCACTCCTCTGATATACTGTACCTCACTCTCACTTAAATACCAGTCACATTCTCAAATCTACAGCATAACCCAGGGGTCTGCAATGTTTTTCAGGCCAGGGACCCCTTAGCTGATAGAAATACAGAGCACAGACCCCCTGCTTCATACTGTACATTTTATATGTGTCAGTGGCAAACACTTTTAGTGTTACTGAGTAAATGACATGAGGGCTTTTCACACTGTATATTCTTAGCCCAGGGCTATCCAAAGCTCCAGACTAAGAGTTAACCCTGAGATCATTTAGCCCCTTTTCACTCACATATTGTTAAGCCAGAGTTAAGCTAAGCACAGGGCTATATGATTCACACTGCCCTTCTTCTAGCTCTGTTAAAGCCTCTGTACACCCACACAGGTGTTTCCCATTAACCTGACTGATTATCTTCTTCTTCTAATCTTTTAGGCCTGTTTCACACTGGCAGCTTTCAGGCCTAAGTAAAGTTGGCTTTCAGGGGATAAAACTCTGGAGCAGGGCCAGCAAGCCCTAGGCTGAAGTCGGGGTTAGTCCACTTTGGAACTTGCCAGGATTGTGCCAGTGTGAAAGCTCTTTTAGCCCAAGCTAACAGCTCCCTTAGCTTGGGGCTAACTGCTCTCTTAACCTGGGGCTAAATGCAGGGTGAACAGCCCTATAGGTGCTTCGTGAAGGTGTAACTAAAATTTTTACTATGGAAAAATAAGGCTCTAACACCTGCTTTTAGAATGGAGTTTGGTTCAACAGTACCAAAACAGTGAATTTAAGTATCTTAATAATATGAAAAGAGATTTCTAAAATACATTACCTGATATGTCAAGTTTGTCCACTCTGATGGAGACAGACTGAAAGGACGCCTATTTATTTAATTTTTTTCTCATGTAACAAGGCCGATCATCAGTAAGCAAAGACATGACATACAGTACAGTAGCTGCTCCCCTGACTGGCCAGATGATTTGGACTCCTAACAGCTAAACAGCAATATGATCTTCTCATTATATGCGTTTAAAATGGCAAAGACCTTGAGATTTTTATTGACAGCCAATCAAATTAAAGAGGTTGTTTTTTTTTGTTTTTTGTTTTTTGTTTTTTTTTTTTAAAAAGGCAGGGCTATGACATAGGAACAGAGTACCCGGACGGTTGCTCTCATTCATTGTGTGAATGGAGCTGAAGAATGGGACAGAGAGGCAGAATGGGCAAAACAGTACTGAGGCAGACATTGTGACTTTTCATCTTACAGCGCCACCATGAGGTTTTAATAAATGGTTGTGTGTGAAATGTCTCATCAACTACGGATTGCATTGACATTCAGTACATTCATGTTCTCCTCAGGAAGAACTCTAATAGAGTTGGTGATCCTCTGACTTTTCATCTAACACCATTATCTGCTTACGTAAAATTCAGATTTGTGCAATAATTCTAATATATGTCTAACAACCTGAAAACTACTGATCTTCTCATGAGCACGAGCTCTGTGTGTGTGTGTGTGCACGTGTGTTTAGACCTAATTAGTAAAAGCTTTGATTAAGTTTACACAAGGGTGAAAACAGACCACTTGGAAACTAAAAGGACTCTTTGTAAATTCTCTCTCTGGCTGGCCCTTTTCTATTCCTGGTCTCCTGCTCTGTGAGGCAACATAGCAGACCAATGCTGGGATCCTTGTTCTTCATAAAGTCTTAGAGCCCCACTGCTTATCCAGCTCTGGGACACTGAGCTGTGCTGGATCCCTGTGCTTTGTGTTAGAGAAGCAGTGCTTTGATATAACAAGGTCACACAGCAGAGTCGATGCAGATTATTCCCCGGCTGAGGTCTTGTGAGGGGAGAGAGCTCTACTTTCTGAGTCCTCCTCTGTCTCCTCCTCCTGTGTGTCCTCTCAAGCTGTAGAAACTCTCTGTCTGTGATGCTGAGACGGATTGTTTTCTGTCCTCCATTATGAAGTTGAGGGATGCTGGTCTGAAGATCTGTCTGCTTTTGTTCATTTGTCCATTTTTATCTGTCAGTCTCTCAGTTAGCACTAATCCTGTCTACTGTAGATGAGTTTTAAGAGATCTGAAATGATATGTGCTACAAATACGGGGAACAATTTGCCAGGGCAGCATCGCTCCGACTTTCATTCACAAAAAAAGTGTATAAACTCATTGGTACATTCGAGCTGAATTAACTGGACCAAAGTAAATTTGACTGTTACAGTTTCTCTCTGTCTTTGGGAATCTTTTTGTTTTGAACACTAACTGCTCCAGTTTTTCATCCCAGTCTTATTTTTCCTTTTTTCTTTCTCACACTCACACTGTCATTTAATTGCTCTGTGTCTTCTCTTTCTCCCTCTGCGGTTTTCTGCCCAGAGCACTGATTCCTCACATCTCATTCTTCCTTTTCTGCCTCATTATCTGTATCCTTCCTCTGCAATCTTTCTGTGTCATCTAGCTTTCCCTCTTTTTTGCCCTTTTTCATCTGCTCTCTTAATCCATGTGCTCCCTGTGACAGTTTGGTTAGCAGTCTGCACATACGCCAGGATGTGGATCGTGAAGCAGAGATAGTTTGGCATCAGTGGAATACTATTAAAGTCAGTACCCATTAAAAGAGATGGTAGCTCCTAATGTTTCTTGGTTTATTCTTTAGATTTATTTAAAAAATGAGGTCAGTTGTTTTATTGAACACAACTGGATTTTATTTTTCCTTTTTACTTTCTGTGCTCATTGCAGTGTTCATGTCATTTGATATACATCGTAATTATTTACAGTGGGAAAAGCAGCTGACATTAGCCTCTTAGCTGTACAGTGTTGTCACAATACCAAGATTTTGATTTCAATACCAACACACAGTTTAGCATCATGATACTTGATACCAAAACAGACTGAAGAGACTGAAATGATACTGGTTGGATGCTCAATACCTGTCACAGCCACATACCACATTGGAAATTTTAGCACCCTGCTGTTAACTCCCTCGAGTGTTTAGGTCTTCAGATGTGATATGGGAGATATAATATCCATTAGCAGGAAAGCTAACGTTAGCTGGGGTTAAATGCCACTCTGTGTGTGCTCTTGGTTCATGACTTGCTCACCTAGCTCTGGTTTTGACCCACCAAGTCTGCATCATCTGCTTCACTGCTCAGTGGCGCTTGGGTTTGGACCAACTTGATCCAGAGATCCTGACGCTGACCTCGTGCTGGACGGGCCCTTCGTCTTCCTTGTGCCGCCTCTCGTTCAGCGGCCCATTCAGTTTTGTTAGACAAAGAAATAAACTCAAATACAAAATAACTCCTTGACCATAACACAGTTCTTAACTCCGTGTGGTGTCCTGTTACGCGGTGGAGACCACAGTTTCCCACAAGGCCCCTGTATAAACCCCCCCATTCAGCCAAACCACACAACACAGAATGCCACTATGAATTACAAACTATCTCTGGAAAGTGACAGCAACAATACCAAACAGATCAGAAACTAATTGTCCTTAGAGGATATTAACCCTGGACAAAACCATGAGACCCAAAGAGTGTACAAAACATTTACAATGAAATCTGAACTAGTTCATTTCAATTTTATACACATAAATGGTTATATTTATTTGGTCAAATGCTAATATATTACGTAATATAGACCTGCCCTGCACAATGCAATGCAGTGTATTATTCTATGAATAGTGTCAAAACTACAAATCATGATTTCACTAAAACATGACTCCAGCAATCCACTCACTTGTTTATTCAGAGTCATTATGTTCACTGCGGGCACTGTTATGTCCCTAAACTTACAGTGGGAGTCAGTGAGCCTGTTTTACTGGCTGTTCTGTCGGACGCTGCACAGCCAGAGAAGTTGAGAAGCTGCATGTGTTTTAGTCCTCTGCTCTTTAGCTGTTAAACATTTTAAAAAGCACCAAAATGAGACGCCCAAATAACTCACACTTAATACAGTGTCTCAGGCAACACTGTATTAAGCACCAGCAGAAAGCATGAGCTAAAAATATTGAACTCTAGTGAAAGGCTCACATGGCTATGGTATGGCTTTGCAGAGTGTATGGTGGGATAGGCCACTGCTCACCGACACACAGCTGCTGAGCTCGGGGAGCTCTTGAGAAGAGAGCTGGGGCCAGAGCGGAGCTTCTGGAGGAATAAACACAGTCACATCGGATTCTGTTCTGATCCGATGTAATTTACTCTGTGAACACACAGATGTGTAGCAAGGAGAGGGGGGAGAAGACAAGAGGCTGGAGGAATATAACACAAACAACAGGAGTCTGTCGAGTGTGCTGCTCAGTCAGAGGCTGAGCTGAGCTCATACAATCACCCTCAGTGCTACGCGAGATGGAAATTCTGTTTCTGTGAGATCACACCAACACTGACCCATAACAAGTGCTGGACTTTGGGGAATTCTAATACCAGACCATTTTTAATAGTATTCAGTATTGAAAAATAGACCAAACTTCTGGTATACCGTGCAACACCAGCTGTAATTCTGAGTAGGGCTGTACAATATATCAATATGAAATCAAGTCAGTTTTCACAACAGAGGTTATATCAGGGCACTCTTATACAGAGCAGGTCTAAACCATACTTTTATTATATTATTTACAGAGACCCAAGAGTTCCCACCAAGAGCCAGCACTGAGGCAACAGTGGTGAGGAAAAACCTCCTTTTAACAGGCAGAAACCTCAAGCAGAGCCGGACTCCATTGTGGATGGTCTCAGATTTTGGATACTGTTATATGCCATAAGTGTTGTCTTTTCCTGGTTTTTAAACTGTGTGTACAGTGTGTTAATATTTTGTTAAAGCATGAATAGTCATCCCAAAAATATTATCACAATATCAGTAAATATCAACATGGAGGTATTTGGTCAGAAATATTGTAATATTCAATGTAATCCATATTGTCTAGCCCTAATTTTGAGTATCAGGAATTTCTGACCACTATGATATACCAAAAGAACTAGAAAATGCCAACAAGTCAGCGGTAACACAGCTGGAAAACCTTAGCTAAGCTAGGTATCCAGCCTTCTCCTTAGCTACTTCCTCCAGTTCCTCCAGTGCCACCCTAAGGCATTTTCAGATGGCCAGTGTGTTCTCAGTCCACCTTTGGGTCTCTTTCCATTTGGACGTGCCTTGAATCTGGAAGCTGTCCTCGAGGCATCTGAATCATATATGTAGACTACATCAGCTGCTCCCATTTTAATGCAAAGGAGCTGCTGTTCTACTCCAAGCCTCTTTTGGATGTCCAAGCTCTTCACTCTATCCCGAAGGGTGAGCCCAGACACATTTCAAAGACTCCTTTAATTCCTTGAATAGTAGCTCCTGGGTATAAGAGTTCCTGGTACTTTGGGTGGGAAAGCAACTTAAATCACATCTGATATCAACAGTACTACAAGTGAGGAGCTGTACAATATTTGTATGGTTTCACTTGTTCACCAAGCAAATAATAACATAGTTTTGTTTGTTTTTCTCATTCTGACATTCTGGCGTGAATGTAGCATACAGTACAGGTAATAATAGAACTGTCATTAGCAATCTTATACCTGCATTAATTGCCTTTTTGGCCACTTTTGGGCGGTGAGACAAGCTGGAAACACAACTTTGACACATTATCACTTGATAAACACAATGTGTTTAACAATTCATTTAGGAGTTGTGTTTGTGTCCACCTGATGAGTTAAAACAATATGTTCACTTTACTTTTAGCTCTGTTTTGGTCCAACTCCCGATGGAAATATCTTTAGCCACTAAAAGCTCCATTGAGTTTACCAGCTAGTTTCTAACTGTGTCTGGTTTGCAGTTTGCTGCTGAGCAGGTAGTGTACAGTGGGTTTATCAGGACTTTTTTCACTGAAAACAGCTGAGAGGAAATGCAGCTTCAGGTGGCAATCGTCACTATGAGCAGAACCTTACATATTACACAGTAATTTTATCCATCATTAATATAAAAATATTTATCTGTGCAACTTTAACTTGTAACAAGTGAATTTGCATTTGGTTTTGAATTTGTGATATGAATAATTTTAGGATAGCAAAGTCTCAGGTTTGTCTTGGTTAAAGGTTTGAATAGCCTGGAGGGCGAGCACAGTTTCAGTCAGTGAGTTAACAAAGTGAAAACCCAGGGGAGAGACAGGGATAGAGAGGCAGACATGATTACAAAGAGAGGTAAAAAGAGGGTTATCCGAGTTAGTCTCTGCATCCTTAGGGCAGAGAGGACTTGCACAGCTGAGGTCCTCCTCAAGGCTGGGTAGATAGACTACCAGAGTCATGCTTAATTTATCTCAACAGGAACAACAAAGCCAAAGGAAAAAGCCCCAGACATGCAAAGTCCCAGCGTGCACTGACGACTAACCTCAGCTGCACTGATGCACCGTACAGCCCCAATGTTTCCACGTCTGTTTTTTGTTTCCTGCTGCAGTATTACCAAAGTCCTCTGAGGATAATGAACTATTGTATTGATGAGATTGATATTGATCAGCCTCTGGGCATGGAACAGGGGTTTCAAACCCCCGCACCCTCCTTAACCAACCTCCTAATGCATGCAGTCAATGTATTCAGATGCTTAATAGGCACCGAGACTAAAAGCATATGTGAGATGTGTTTGCCTCATCTGTCCATATGCTCAGTTCTGCCCTTTGGGTTTGTGTCTGTGTCATTTTTTCCACCACATCCTGCATGTGGCAGTGAAATACTCTACTTTTCCATCCACACACTGAAGTGATGGATTTCAAACTTTGATACTCCTTAGACTAGAGTGTATTTATGGAGATTCATTTAACTAGTTTATGGTAGGGTTGCAAACTGTAAGCTCTGTCCTTAATCAAATATTGGTAAAATGAACAATCGAGTAATCGATTAATCATACTTTCAAAATCTTAAAGATTTTGTAGGTTTCACCCCCCTGTCAGAGGTTCTACAGAGAGCCCTTTTACAGTGCAATGGTTCCTCCTAGAACCTTCTCTGGAGATTCTATCCAGAAGCTTTTCTACCTTCTAAAGGTGTTAACAAGAATCCAACCAGGGGGTTCTACTGAGAACCTTTTTACATTCCAAGGGTTTTATCTAGAAACAATCCAGGTGGTCTACCAAGAACCTTTTTCCATTCCAATGGTTTTATTGAGAACACATTCAGGAGGTTCTATTGAGAACCTTTTTATACTCCAAGGGTTTTATCTAGAAATAACCCAGGGAGTTCTACCGAGAACAGTTTTATATTATGGTACAAAGAACCCTTTCTTCCAATAAGGGTTTCTTCAGAAGCAAATTGTTTTGGTTAGAACCACACCCCTTCAGGAAGAACCCTTCTGGAGTGTAGCCGATGAAACATAAAAAGAGCTACATATTTTATATTTTAGACATTTATTTTGATAGTAGATCAATTAAATTTTAGACAATGAGTCAAATTGTGAACAACTAATTAATCAATCATTGATTAATTGTTATCATCCCTAGTTTATGGGCATCACTTTCAGGAATTACACATTCTGGAGAGACTAAACTAGCCTGAATAATGCATCCAGTCACCAACCAAACAGAAATGAACAACTATATTTTCAGTTTATTTTTGACATCTTTTAGCTGCAGATATATTTTACTTTTAAAAAGACAATTGTGAATTATTCACATAGATTAATAGAGGACACCTTCCTCAGTGGCCTGGCTCTCAAAGTTGGAATTAAATGTGACATTGCCTGAGGCCTGAGCAAACCTTAGGGACACCACATGTGTAGTTGAGTGTGTGTAAAGCCTTTTAATGACAAACTGTCTCCCCATTGTTGAAATGATGAAGACACAGATGAGATGGCAGCGGCTCGTCCATCCTGAAGTCATTAGGAGTGGAATTCAGGGTTGACATAAGTGCATATAAAATCAAAACTGTGTACTATTGCATTCAGACTCCAGGCTTACCTGGGAGAATATTTTAGGTACTCTAATTCAGAAATCTTTATCTTCAGTTTCAGTTTCATCTTTAGTTTCAGTTACATTAAAGGGATAGTTCACCCAAAAATGAAAATTTTGTCATTATCTACTCATCTTCATGTTGATTGAAGGTCGGGTTTAGGTTGTTTAGTCCACAAAACACTGCTGGAGTTTCACAAGAAAACAGTGTTGCAGAATCTCCTGAATAAGCCAAATATTCACTCTCCTTTTGGCTTCATTTTGGGCTCTGCTAGCTCCATGTTTACGAGCTATTCTCTACATTTGTGTGTTGCCTGTTTGTTTGCCTTTTTATCAAAGTTTTTTTTAACTAAAAAATCTAAACAGTGACCTGAAAGATGCTAAATCTAATACGGCTGAGAGGAACTGCAGAGGAAGGTGATTATTTTCTGTAATCCCTGATAAGTCAGCAAATCTCAAAATATTGAGGCAATCAGTTGCCACAATTTTTTCAGGTTCATAAACTCAAAAGTTGAGTGCTCTTCCCACCACATGAGTTAAATAAACACAAAAGAAAGAAAAAAAATTACTGTCACTCAGTTAGCTATTCGAACTTGTAAACTAATTTTGAGTTCTCACAACTCATTTTAATTAATTTGAGCTCTCAATTTTACAGTGATATTACACATAGTCATTTGATCTTTTTTAATTTAAAAAATATTAATTAGTGTAGCTTTAATCAAGAGCAAGTCTAATAGTTTACTGTTAATTATCACTTCCAAACATGTAACTAATACAGGCTAATATCTGTGCACTGAGAAAAATCATCAAATTAAAAACAGGATGATGTTTTTACAGTTTAGTTTTGTCTCACATTCAACCTGCCACATCCAGTTTTCTCTCCTCACTCTGTAGAACCTGTAAATGTGTTTTATATGCCTTGAAGGCATCATTATGTAAGCAGCCCTCTGAGACTTGTAAGTTATCCCGCTCTATAGAGCCTGAGCTCCCTGATCTGGTATTCAGCTTCACCTCTCCTCCCAGCGCTGCTCTGGCTCTGGGCGCTTTGACCTCCCTGCTCCTCCACAATATCCTCCTCCGCTCCTGCCGAGCACGCTGCTACTGCTTCTCCTCTTGCGGTGCTCCTTTTCTCTCTTATTACAGGCAGTGCCGTGGTTATCACGAGGCAAATTCAGGTCACTCAGTCTGGGCAGATGGAGCTTTAGCTTCTGGTGCACTGCAACAATACAGAATCATCTTTCTAGGTTTGGTCCAAGGTTTTGTCTTTTTTTTTTTT
>JAJHUR010130542.1:1168-23333 GCA_027495735.1 Lutjanus campechanus | reverse complement strand
ACACATTTTTCAATAAGAAATAGTGACTCAAAATGTGCTCTACCAAACGGCTGAGCAGGACGTTAAAGGGTTATTGCATCTATGGTTGTGGTGGGTAAATTTGGTGACCCACCATCAGATGTGAGTGCACAGATGATTTGTTGATGTCCTGATGTTCTGAGCAGATAAGCTAATAAAACACACTGTTGAACCGGAGACTTTGACCTGCTGAGTTCTTATAACAAATTGCCTGTATCAGAAAGAACCATGGCAAAAATGTTAAAGATATGGTCAGATATTTTATCTCGGTCATTTGTGCAATAAAATTGCTGACAATGAGGTAACCTGAAGAGAACGAAACGAGAAGAAACTCTGTTCACCTTGAAAACATGGCTAAATGTGCTGAAAGTCCAAGCCAAGTTGCAATATCATCAAAAAAAAAATCATCAGCCCACCATCCAAAGGTAAGTCTGCCACGTTCCGCTTATCAGTTGTGAAAGTGTGCAACCTGCAACCACGTCTGGAGAAAGCATCTTTGTGTAGTGTGTGTGTGTGTGTGCATGTGTCTGTGTTTGTTTGCAGCCATGTAGTGAGTATCTGGGTCAAAGTTCAATCAGGTGGGGTGAGAAGGGCTCACTCCACCTATTTGGCTTTTTGCCAAATAGGTGACAGCTCGCACCTTATTAAGTTGATAAAGCAGCCATTACGAAACTATTTCAAAAATCTGGGGAAAAGCTACTGATTGTGCAACAACGTGGCATGTCTTCATGTACTATGATTTTTCAAGCTATTAATGCAAAACGGACTGGGTAAGATATACAGCACATCTATTGGACAGTGAAAAACCGCAAAAAAACAGTGACATTAGTAGCTTAATGAGAATTAAATAAGGATACACAAATAAGTAATCCATTTCCCATTTTAAAATAGGTAGCAAGACAATGACATCTGTCCAGTATTGGCTTTTACCTGTTACGTGCTGTGTTAGTTGAAAATTGCTTTTGAACATCCATAATTTGATTATGTTCGAGATAAAGGCTGACTTCCAAGTCTGAGCCATCATGCCACAGTAGATCCAGACTGGCGCCTATTTCGTCCACAAAATTTATATAAAACACTACAGAGACTTCAAAAAATGTTGTCCAGGCATCAAAGAGGACACTTTTGCAAATTCATAAGAGAAAGATTCATAACATACTCTGTTGCAGTTTGAGTGTCCTGTCAACAGTTTTACAGACATTTCTTTTATAATGGTGACTTATAGGGAAAATGCTTTTGGGGTATTTTAAGGGAATTTTTCGCTGTGATGCTGCAAGTGGCCATTGCCAAAAATTGGAAGCAAGGTGGAGCGTTAATGCCCTGTCTAGGTTTAATACATCTATGGCCATACAGCAACAGTGGTCCATTAAACCCAGCTGACTTTTCTCAGACGCAATATTGTTTTTTCCCAGGGAGGCTTGTTTTGCCCTAATCTGCCTGTGATTGTCTTACCCTGATATTCTCACCCTAACCCGAACCAATCACACTCCTCATGCATAAACCTAACCAACCCAAATGAGCCAAATCAACAAAGACAATGAGTAGGCCTACTTCCCGTCTGGACTACTGCAATTCCCTCTTCTTCGGTCTCCCTCACAAATCCCTCCATAAACTTCAACTGGTCCAGAATTCAGCTGCTTGCATCATAACTCGAACCCCCTCGATCCACCACATCACTCCTGTCCTCCAACAGCTCCACTGGCTCCCGGTTCAGTTCCGCATTCAATCCTCCTGCTAACATTCAAGGCCATCCACAACCTCGCTACCCCATACCTGTCTGACCTTCTCCATGTTCCCACTCCCTCCCGCCCCCTCAGATCCTCTTCCTCCATACACCTGTCTGTCCCCTCCGCCCGTCTCACTACCATGGGGAGCAGAGCATTCAGCTGCTCTGCTCCCCGTCTCTGGAATTCATTACCATCCCAACTCAGAAACATCGATTCACTCTCCCATTTCAAATCACAACTCAAAACACATCTGTTTAAGACTGCCGAGGCCTACTGATATTGCAATTGCCTTTTGCTGTCTATTTTATTGATTTTATTGATTTTTTATTGTTGTTTCTTTTTAATGCATTTTGTGTACCTTTGTACGGTGTCCTTGAGTGCCAAGAAAGGCGCCTTCAAATAAAATGTATTATTATTATTATTATTATTATTACTTGACAATATAGAGGTTCATGACTTTGCTATCCTGGGGTGGGGGGTCCCAGTCAATATGGTGAGAAAAACAAAAGCATTTTCTTTGTAAAACATGATCTGCCTAAAGCAGTGAATAGAATCATTAAGTTGTATTTCTATGCAAGTTATAAAGTAGAGCTTTTGTACAGCAACATTAATCACTGGGGCCCAGCCCTTAGCCCATTATATACTCCATGGAGCTTGTGTTAGCTACCTGCGGCTGAAGCTGTTAGCAGCAGCTCTCCCTAAAATTAATAAATTCTATACCATACCATACCATGGGCCAGTGGGCCCATAACTATGGTATTTTAGTGAAACAGAACAAGGTTTGAGGTGGTGAACATCTTGCAAGACACACCATTATACATATTGCTAGCTAACTAATGAATCAATGGGCTTTGGTGCTCAGCATGGTTTAAGGTTTAAGATTGATGGATGTCATGACATGGTTAGTTGAAATTGGTTAGTTTAGCTTGCATAGGCAAAGGAAGCACACATGAACGGATTTTCCATGATTTTTCTATAAAAATTTAAAAAAGATCTTGGTATATATTGTTAAATACGTTCATAATATGGCTCACGATGTGATCTAAAAGGACTAAACGTCATTATTCATTGACTTTATGATAATAGCAGAGGAGACTGAACCGGCGGCGTTAGGACCTAGAGTCCACCCTCCTGAGGAAGAGGGCGTAGGCTCTGAGCCGGTAGAGGAGGAAGAGGAGGAAGGTGCCGCCACTGCCGAGCTGCTCGCGCACAACCGCGAGGTCCTGACAACAGCACGAGCGATGCGAGTCAAGGGTCGCGAGGAAACAGACTAAATAGAGACAGCACGGCACGAGAGCATCGTCCAGTTTCAGCAGCGAGAACACAAACACAGAGAGACAGACAGCATGTCGGTGCTCGCCCTGCAAGAGTACGAATTCGAGAGACAGTTCAACGAGGACGAAGCCATCCGATGGATGCAGGAGAACTGGTAAGGCTGCACTGCGATGTAACGTTTTTAATCCCACACCACAGTGAACGGTTTTCACTGCACATTCAGCGCGCTGTGTACGTGCCAAATGAGAACCGGGGGCTGTAACGGCGCACATGCATCAGCCGTGCTCACCGGGATTAAACCTCGCCGTATCCTATTATATCAGCCTCCCTCTCTGTCTGTCATCATCCGCACATTGCTGCTGCTTGTGCCTCATGTAACGAACAAATTCACGCAGGCCTTCAGCAGCGTGTGAATGCTTCACTACATGGCACTCCGCTGTTGCATTATGCATCTTTCAATGAGCAGGATTTGTCCTTGCTTTCCTGTGATTTATTCTCCCGGCATCAGTTACCGCGATACTATTGTAAAGGTCATCCGTGCCTCATCCATACACAGTGATTGGCCCAGTATTGAACCGAGTCTGGCCCAGTACAGGCTGGTTACCCCGCAGTCATCCCGTGGTTTTCTCCTTGCACAGAGGTGGTCTGACTGGTATTTTAGCAAAAGCAGGCTGCTGTTCAGGCATTTTACATGTGCTGTTTTGTACAGGAGAGGGAAAAGGCAACACACTGCATGTTATTCAAATTGACACAAACACTGTCCTGCATATTTTGTGCATTTTCACCAACTGATAGTTGAAAATGCAATCAGTCAACAATAGACTAATTACTACAATACAAAAGTTAAGTTAAGTTTAATTTTCCTTATTCAACAAATGCCTCCACCAGACAAGACAATGTCAAATGAGGTGTAATCACTGGTATTTCTGGAATATCAATTAATTATCAATTATTATCAATTAATATGTTTTTACTCCATATTAATTGATTAATGACTAATCATTACTGTCCCTTATTCTGAATAAGTCATATTTTGTTCCGTGTGAAAATGATAAAGGCCCTAACTAACGCTTATTTTCATTATGGATCCATCTGTCTATTATTAAACCTTTAGATTGTAAAGTATTAGGGCTGGGCAATACATCGATGTTATATTGTATTGTGAAACGAAACTAGGTATCATGATGGACTTTATGTCATATCATGATATGGCATAAAGTAAAGTGATGTAATTTTCTGAACTTTGACTATTCATCTTTATCCACTTAGTCATTATACCCACATTACTGATGATTATTCATCAAATCTCATTGGGTTTTTATTTTGTGAAAGCACCAGTACTTATCCCTACAATATTGTTGCAATATCAAGGTATTTGGTCAAAAATATCATGATATTTACTTATTTAAGCGCCTCTGCCATTTCCACCCCTTGGAGTACACAACATGTCATCAGTCGCAACCTACGTGATCAATAATTTTGAAATCGACTGATAAGAAACTTTGCCGTCATGACAGGTTTATCATCTATATCGCCCAGGTCTGTGAAGTATCGGAAAAAAGAGAGAAGTGACCATCACAGGCCCCCACAGTCCAAGTCAAACAGCTTGTTTTGTCCAACCAACATCCCAGTACCCAAAGATTTTTCAATTAGAGCTGCAACTATTAGTCAATTGATTAGTTGATCGAAAGAAAAAAAAATAGCTGCTGTCTATTTTGATAATCAGTTAATTGTTTCAGTCATTTTCAGCCAGTGCTGATACTGATATTAGGGAGTAAAAATTCAGGTATCTACATGTTGAATATAGAATATAGAGTATTAACACTTTTTTTGCAATGAATCAATGGAGGCAGAATATTTTACAGTTTAACAATAAACAATACTATATATACATTAACCCTGAAATAATAATTAAAAAAAATAGATCAAATATGCATAAAATGTTGCCTATATAGTTTCAAATAAACATTATATTGAGCATTTTGTTCTGTGAAAAAAAAGTTTTCATATAGGTGCATATCAGACAGCACATATGCAGATACTAATATACAGCGATAAATCTGTGATACGCCAATATCAGGTTCTATTTCCAAGCAATAATGCCAAATATTTGCTGCTTCCAGCTTCTTAAATGCAGAGATTTGCTGCTGTTTTTTAAAGTTACTATAGTAAATGAAGAGTCTTTGGGTTTTGGACTCTTGGATAGATGAAAGAAACAACTTGAAGGCATCAAATTGTGATAAGCATTTTATACATTTTCATTATATAACTAATCAATAATAGATGAATCGTGAAAATAATGAGCGATAGATCATGTTTGTTTTTGCCATGAAACAGACTGATTACTTTATAACCGATTAATTACTAAACAAGCATCAACAGGGTAACTTGCAGCGTATGAAACCTTCTGACTGTAATGACTGAGGACTCTGACTTAAAGGTTAAACTAATTTAAGACTTGTCATTGTTTGCTCAGGGCTGTGTCTTCAAGATAATACACAAACTGCTCCATTATCCTAGACTGATATTCCCCTGTTGCTACTGGGGTTAAGTAAATATTGCTCTGTGATTTTGTGCATTGATGCATTTCATTTCATGTGCAGGTCCAGTCCAACTAGCCACTGCGTGAACTCACTGAAGGGTCATTACTGCCCAGGTCCATGCCAGGTTGAGCAAGAAATGGTCCTAGGCAAAACAGAATAAGTCATGCGTAAAGTTAGCATAGGCTTCATTAAGCATTCAGTGGCACTGGGTTTGTAAAAAAAAAAAGCGGCACACGGTGAGCAGGAGGCACTCATCTGGCTTCTTCTATCATCTATTGGAACTGCCTGTAGAAAGTAGTCCCATTTAGCAGATTATTTTTTAACACAAATTCAGATTGAATAGAGCTCCTGAAGCAAGTCTTACAACAGTTTCGTTCTTATTCATTCAAATGAAATCTGTATTTGTGTGTGTGTGTGTGTGTGTGTGTGTGTGTGTGTGCATGTGTCAGGGAGAGGGATAGACAGCATGGGAGCAATGTGTAGGAGCTGTCCTTACCCTGGTACTGACAACTGGCCAATAACGTTCATCTTCTGATGTCTGCTGACAGAGCATTAGCCAATCACGTTGCAGCTGATCTGTGCTGACTGCTCTCCGCTGCTCCTGTAGTGGAGGATGTCAGAGTGGGCCAGTGCACATGGCTGATAGAGGCAACAACCGCAGGGCAACTGACTAAGTGTGACATGTTTTTATGGCTTAAGGGAGAGACGGAGAAAAGGGGAAAAAAAACAAGCTAAAAATAATAAACCAGTCTGAAGGCAAGTATCAGAATAGGAAGAAAAAATTTAAGCTTTTGTTTAACAGTTCATTCAGCAGGACACTTGAAAACCAACTGCAATGCTTTTTACTATGCAGTGAAATTAATCACAAACTTGTACATCAGGCCTTTATTTTTTTATGTAGCCTGTGAAAGGCACCTTCAGCAAAGTTCTGTTAGGGTCTAAAATGACCATCAAGTAAACTGGGGCTACTGCTGGTATTGTCACTGCCTAGAAGGGCCACTTAAATGTTCAAGTGCTACAAGAAAGTGCATTATTTCTGAAAATGTAATTCCATTTATTTCCTTTATTTATTTATTTATCCTTTATTTCCATTACTAACATATTTTCATCACACTAAACAAAAATATGCAAACAGCAGTTTCTATCCTTTTTTAGTTAGTTGTGAGTCAGGCACACCATCAACAACTTCTCTGTCACTTAGAGTTGATTTTTAATATCTCTGATGAAAATGGCTAGCTTAGCATTGTCTGTTCTTTAGTCAAGCGCTGAATAGACCTTTCCCAAGTCCCGCCCCCTTCTTCTCTGTACTCCAGTAACAGTTGAGCTAACTTGGTACCTTGCACAACCTCTGTCAACTTTCTCTTTTTCTCTTTTCTGTACTTAGACATGCTAAGAAAACTTAAAAAATTTTTAAGACAGTTATAGGATGTTGCTGGGCGGCCTGTAAAAGCAACATATATCACATCTTAAGAAAGCTAATTTTTTGCAAAAGGCTAGCTAGCTCACTAATCTACATCAGTCGTTATCTAGCCATTTACAGTTGATAGCTAATGTTAGCAAAATGCGAGCTAACTAATTAGTTAACCTACATTAATCGTTAGCTAGCTGGTTAGCTAACATTTTGCTAACATTAGCTAACTTAAAATGTGACAATATATTTATTAGATGGCTTTGTTAAATACTCAACATTCTAAGGTCTGTTATTTATAGCAGACTGTTGCTATGTATAATAGACCTTTGCTATGAAGAGCAGGTCATTGCTGTGGTTGCAGTTCTAGTCATAGACTCTAGAGCCTAGAGCTATATCCATAAAATAATTTTACAATTAATATTTTGTGTCATTATTGTGTGTAAAAAAATAAATAATCTGATATCAATATATCAGCCATTATTGCAATGATCCTGTAAATGTAGTCAGCAAAAACATGGGACCAGGGACCAAAATTAACATGCAAGTAAAATATGCAAGTGGCTGGTAGATTTGCTTCACTCACTCGAAAATAAGACACAAGTGCTTAAAAAATAATGCTGTGTCCTTTAATAACTACAGAATTACTTTAGTAACGATAACAAGTTATCTGACTCAAAGAGGTCGAGACAATCGCATTTTTAGTTTGCTGCACTGTTTAACTGCAGCAGCTGCTTTGCTAAAATTGTCAAACATACTGCACTGCTTCAGATTTATAGAGTGCTGTATTTGTAAGTGTTTCATGAGGTTACTGGTGTTAACTCCTTCATACGCAACAACTTTTTTTTTTTTTTTTAGATATTTATATATTCAGTTTTGCTTCAGTTTTGTCAGATTTAATACAGTGAGCCCATATTTTTGAACATTTAGCCCCATGAGCCATAACTAGAGAGCACAGGATGTAAATGCGCAGCTATGCAACGTCAAACACAATCGCTGGACACTGGCAGCTTCGTCATCATTAGGGGACGTTTTGGAATTTGAAAATGCCAACTGCGTGAAGTGAATTAAGGTTACATGAATACTGATAGCAACAACTGTTTGTCTAGGAGCTTATCAATATTTTGGTACTGGTACCAGGTCTCAATACTCATCTCTAGTCAGTCCATATCAGACAACATTTAGGCTGATACCAATATAGACAGATAAAGCTTTAATAGGTTAATATTGGCCAACATATATCTGTCTGGCTCTAGTTAGCACTAGGTTCGGACATTAAGATTCAATTATTTCTTATTCTTTTTATGAATTCCAGCACGGATTTAGTTTTTGGCCTAATATTTTGATTAAAAAAGTAACCAAATATCTTGAAATCAAAATACACCTACATATTCAGCAAATTGACACGGCTATAAACAGTGTGTTGTAATAAATGGCAACATGGTTTGTGAATGAATTTATTTATTTTCTTTATTGACGGTGCTAAGTGATAGAGTGAGTGCTCACTCTGGTCCATCACACTGTAAATATACATGTGCACTGAGGTCAGCTGAAGTTAAACCCAAACTACTGTTGCACTTAACACCCCAATCAGTGATGTCACAGCAGGCGTTTTACCTCTGACCACTGATGAAAAATACCCACCATGTCACTGATTGGGGTGCTGCCAGAATTGCAACGCATTTTCAATTTAAGTGTGAACACCAGATATGAAAAATGCAGCCGGCAGCAGGATTTATCTGAAAGATAAAAACCCATCTAAGGTTTTGAAATAGTCATCTGTCACTACGGAGGCAGAGCTGATCATCAGAGATGGAGGATCTGTGTTGATAAATATGAAGGATTGTTCTTCTGACTTCAAAGGTAAGACCAACTTATGGCATATTTAAGTTTTGACATCACAAGTCATTTTTATTGTGTCTGAAGTTTAACTTCACAGTTGCTACTGTAGTTGTTTCAAATTGTTAAAGTGAAAATATACATTACTTATACTTAAAGAAAGCATTTGTGCATGATTAAGAAGTGATTAGTCTACAGTAAATCAAGTTACAATCAGATGCACTGACAAGTTATGTTGTAGAGATGACTTGTTTCCTGTTTACATCCAAAAGTATAAGTTTTAACTTAAAGGGATAGTTTGGATTATTGAAGGGGGGTTGTATGAGATACATATTGTGTGTCAGTGTGTTACCTACAATAGGATGACAGTCTGCCTGTGCCTACTTTGGAGAAGCAGAGAGGAATACAAACAAAGAAGCTGAGCAATGAACTGTTGTGTCAGTTTAAGTTTATGCTATATTTTGAGTATTTTCACCGCTTCACATTGCTGTCAGACATCCTTTTCTGACAGGAAACTGCTTTTTTATAAGCCAAATATGCATCTCTCTCTCACTCAACCAGACTCCATTTATAAAAACAGGTATTTTACCTCGCGGAACACAGGAGTTGCTGGTCAACCACTGCGTTTGTTTGTATTATTATGTGACTGGTGAATAAGCACTAACCTTTTAAAGCACCAAAGTCACCGGACAGCACAACCAAACTAACTGATAGAGGCAGCGGTGAACCAGCAGCTTCCATGTTCTAAGAGGTACAGTTATTGATTTTGTCACTGAAGTTTGGTTGGCTTGGAGAGAGTGATATTTGGCATGTATAACGGCGGTTTAGTAAAGCAGTGAAAATATTCTAGATATAGTGTACACATTTTTAGGTGACTAAAATATGTTTTGTTGTGGACCCTGTCCACATCAGTACACTGCTCAGCTTCCTGCACCAGAACTCCTGCTAGTTCCCCAGCCTGGGGGTTTATCGACCGCCATTTACTGTGTGTAATACAGTGACTATTGATAAGTATCTCATACAACCTCACTTCAAATAAACATCTCTATCCCTTGAATAGTTATTGTGCACCTGTCACACATGCTTAATTCACAGTGTTAATGGTGAAACAAAGCATTGTTCAGCTCTGATAGTGATGCAGTAGTTAGCTGACTAAGCTGCAGACTACTGCTACTATTTGCAAGGTCCAAGTGATATTTTTGCATTTCTTTAATCTTTTATTATCAATGTCAAAGAGCAAAAACTTGATTGTCTTGCATATTTCAAACATAATTTGTTGATGAGCTGTTAGAAATCATTTAGCATTGTTTGGCAGATGTTCGTCGGCCATCTCATCTTGTTATGTTGATGAATCCGATTCATTTACTATGCGCAGTGTAGCCTGAGGCGCTTTCACTTTTCATTACTTTTAGTGGCGATGCATGCAGAGTAAGATGTTTTTGAAAGGGGTTTTTCTGCTCAGACCAGATCCTTAGCTAAAGTAATGCATGTTTTTCAGCATAGACACTGTGAGACTTCTATTGTATACACTGTAAATATGCTGTGTATACATGTCATTGTTTTGCAGGGATGAATGGAGACTGGTACACTGATCTGATGTGTGCCCTTGAGACTGGCAGCAGACAGCTCAGCATTGTGAAGCAAGGACAATTAAACAGCTAGTTGAAAGAAGCCGAGGAAAAAGAAGAGGAAGGAGTGGACATGGACCTAGATGTTGTTGTTAGCGGCAGCATGAGCATTATCATCCCTCTCTCATATAACAAAAGTACCATGAACATATGATGTATTGTAGACGACATGCATGTTGAGCATACGTTAATTTGTTAACGTGTGCGCAGTGTCATTCACTGCACAGATGACACGGTAGAGGTGGTGCAATTTGTAAAGCTGGACATTAGTCATTAAATTGTGGACAGCCAACTCAAATTAATCAGCGATTGCTCTGCAGAGCTTGAAAGTGCAGACCAAATAACACTGTGGTTTCTGGCTACAAAATTAGAAACGTGGGGAAAAAAGCTCTCTTCCTCGTCAGTTATTGCTGTCGTCATTGGTTTCCTGTTATTTCAGGGGTGTCAGCAGCATCACACGGCACCTGGGACCTGAGAATCAAAGTGCAAAGAGAAGTCAGTGATATTAACACGCATATGCCTCAACTGTAGGACTGATCAAGAAAAGAACTGGCCCTGCTACAGACAAGATAGAGTGGGAAACGGGATTAAAATAGCTCATTTAGCTACTAAGTATTACAATTTTAGTATCACTGTTAAAGTTTGAACTGTAGTGCTGGAATTCTGCAAAATTAAACATCTTGGCAACAGGTTCTGGTCTTGTTTACTGACACCACACCACTTTTTTTTTTCTTCTCTAAGTCTGTCATCCTCTAAGTCTATTTATCTGTATTCTTTTTTGCATTTTTTCATCACTCAAAAATACAGATTCACTTTTTCTAACAAAAAAGTGTACCCAAAATCGACCGATAGCCTTTAGCTTGCCCAAATTTATTTTTCTGTCCAAGTCAACTCTATTGCCCACATTGAGTTGTGTAACTGTTATGGTGCTTAATTAGTATGATACAAGTGGTTGATTCTGATCTTCTATGAAATACTGTAGTTCTGTATACATGCTGTTTTTTATATAAAGGGTTAAAATTTAATGTCTAACGTAAATTTTGGTGTGAACGTAATTTCATTTCACACTAGAAGAGTGCATTCAGTAGAGTGCAAACCTTCGCTTGGCAACCCCAAAATAATATATGAATGTAACTCCTTTGTAATTACCAACATTTTGATTAGTATCAGTAATTTAATTACATATTTTTCTCAGTAACTGTAACGGATTACAAATAAACATATTTCGTAATATAATTTTGTGTAACTAGTTACTTTCCTGCACTGCTGGTGTGAAAAAGAAGTCATTAATTATAATTAGGGTGTGAATTTTTGAGTTTTGGCCTAAAACGTGTTTTCTTAGTTCACACACTTATTTTCTCCTTTCAACTGAGAAATACAACCTTGCATCTTTTGAATTAAAGTTTCTCTCTTTTACCGAACTAAAATTAGCTTAATTGCCTCGTTAAATCTTTGGAAAACACACTTCATTCAGACTTGACAGAAAAACATGTAAAACTCACCAAAACCATCTTTTGTTGGTCTGTACACTCTGCCAACAATCACCAATTCTGGTTTGGTCGAATTAAATCCTTAATTCACTGTGTGAAAAGTGTGCAAACAGTCCTAACTCTGCAGGCTGTTTTATTCTCACTCC
The DNA here is from genome assembly GCA_027495735.1 of Lutjanus campechanus. NCBI lineage: Eukaryota > Metazoa > Chordata > Actinopteri > Lutjaniformes > Lutjanidae > Lutjanus > Lutjanus campechanus. Next base: position 11,259 of record JAJHUR010130542.1, on the reverse strand, counting down.
TCACCCAGCCCAGTGCACTCATGGTCCGGCTGAGCGGGTGTGCACTGCGCCGCTGGATGAGAGTGCGGCGCGGAGCAGAGGCTATCACTCTGTAGAGTATTACATTAGCAAAATAAAATGACAAATATCACCCCATAAATCAACCAGAAAAAGCAACATGGGATGGATTCAGCCCATCGTCGATAGACGATATATTCGTCCAATCGTCCAACCCTCGTGGAACAATGTCATTGAAAATAATGAAATGAAAACAGTCTAGTCAGACAGGTATGGAATTGTCCCAATAAATAATTTTGAGCAAAAAATTTAAATAAAACCACTGTCATCTTTCAGTGTCTAGTCTGTGTACTCGCTACACAGTTTACAGATCTTGAATAATTACTGGTGATATATTAGTGGTGAAATTTAGAATTGTGACAAATGTAGGCTGATATTGTGCTGTTGAATAGATTTCTTTAGATGTTCTATAATGAAATACAGAAATTTTAACTGTAATGTTGGTTTACATAATGGAAATTGTGTAGTTATTGTCTCAGGAACACATACAAATAAAACTCCCTTTACGAATGTGATGGCTGTTATAAAGACTCTAGATGACATGACTTTGGGGTCAGATGTCTATCATGAACGCAGAAAGCCTCAGCTTCAGGGGGCGGGGATGCTGCAGATTGCTGTCAATCAGAGTGTGTATTTGCATTGTGTAAGTGCATTTGTGGTTTTCCCTCCTATAGTAACGCGTCTGATAAAATCTGCTGCAGTTCAGAAATGGTCCGTTATGTCTTTAGACTGCCATGTTTGCAGTGCAGCCTTATGATCCAAAAGAGAGCTGTTACCCTCGGTTATACACACATTTTTAACCTGCTGAATCATCCTGTACTCTCTCGCAGACGTCATCATTCCTCATTACCGTGCAGGTTGCTCAGAACCTGTGTTCTCTGTTTTTGAAAAGCCTCTGGGGTAGATAGCATCCCCGAGGCTCTGTGCACTTTTGATGGATCTCTGGTGGTTTTGCCCTGGACTGATAACAAGGGGCTGCAGAGTCTGAGAAAGATGCAGTGAGAATGAACAATGAGATCTTTGTTGTGGCCTGTTTTTTTTTTGTATTCTGTCTGTTAATGTTTATTCCCGCTCCTTACATGATTCAGCAGCTTTCCTCTTTTCATCGTCACAGATTAAATACTGTTGTTGGCCAAAATTAAATTGATCACAGGTTTTGAAGACCTTCTGAGTGATATATGATTGTTTTTTTGTTACAGTGGTGGTAGTGCAGTGGACATATGACTAATTGTTTGCTTTTTCTTTCACAAGTATCTTAGCTCATGTGAAGGTCAGGTTCCAGTAGTACCTGATGAGTTTAGGAGATACGTCTCTTCCGTACGAGTCTCATGTTACTTATTGAGTCCAAGATGAGTCAGGGCTGTTGTCTCCCGAGTGCTTGAGCCCCACTGTTGGATGGATGAGGCCAGTAGATACACCCGGCTTAAATTTGGCATCAGGATGTCATTTCAGTGGTCATTACACAGCTTGTTTACTTTTTCCTTCAATAATAGATCTGTTTAAATAACATGTGTTTCATCTGAGGAATATAGCTGACAGTTGCCACCACAATGGTGTACATTTGACAGAAACAAAGGTATAATAGACAGTGTTTTCCCCACCATTGTTTTGCGGGGACGGCCCACCCCCTTTGAAAGAAACAAAATATTTTATTTTATGTTGTGAATTCTTCACATTCAAAATGTTTTTAAAACTTTTATTTTGACATTTTATTTTGAAAGTACGCGCTTGTTTCCTTCCCATTGCTGCAGTCTGTCATGTTTCTGCCTCTGTCGCAGATTAGACAATTTGCTGTCAGGCTCATGCAGTACAATTATTGAATTCTCTGTATTTCATAATGCTGCTCTGTCTTGTCAATTTTAAGTGTATTTATTTTTCTTCATCATGTCATAAGCTAACTGGCTAGCCCAGCTAGCCTGCCCTATATTACTGTGAACAAACAGCAAAGGTGGTTACCCTCTGTCAAGACTGAATGAAGTGTGTTTTAACAAGACAGTTAAGCTTGTTTTAGTTTGGTAAAACAGAGATACTTGGATTCAGAGGGTGTACGGTTCTATTTTCCTGTTTAATAAGAAAAAAGGGTGTAAGAATGTTTAATGTCGTAACACGCTTTGAGTTTATGTGGCTTATTTGACATAGTGAACATGCGTAGTGGTGTAATATCCTCACTTGCATACATCTCCCAGCTGAGACTCAGGAGGATGGGAGAAATACACCTTTTCCATAAACATGTGCTGGCTTGGCTTGACTTGGTTTGACTTGGCACTTCAGCCCAGCAAGGCAAGGACTGGCATTTCCGGGGCTTCTTGCCTTGCTGAAGGTGTGTTTTAACTGAAGATGAGCAGCATAGCTTGAGTCGAACAGCTGTAAAACAGTGAATAAACACTGAACTTCCTATCAATTCTTCACAATAATAGTCCTGTGTTATTGTTACATTCAGAAAGCAGCAATACCAGGAAATTGTCCTGTACAGCTGAAAGCGAATGTGTGAATGAGTAAAATACAGCAGATATCTGAACCTAAAAACTGCAACACAGGAGAGAAACTGAACTTCAAACCACAGAGATTATCTTCTAAAGAACTGAGAGCTGAACACACAGTCACAGACACTTTTACAAACATCTTTCACTGTGCTCTCCTGCACAGACATGACACGAGTATCACAACACTCGCTTGTTGAAAGGTGAGAAAGGGGGGTTGTCACAGGTTGGCAAGATGCTACCGCAGCCCACTTGGAGGCAGGTCAGGCTCGCTTTGGCCCCTCTCCAGAGTAGGTCCATCTCAGGCATGACTCGGCACAGCTCAGTGTGGTACAAGTGGTAATGGAAATGCCGGCCAAAAGTGCCAGTGGAAAAGCCCCAAAAGTGGGAGGTGGGACGAACACGTCGGCAATTGGTTATTGGGCTGACGGTGGCCAGTTGGAAAATTTTAACGTATTTCCCAACCCTAGTGAGAGCTTTGTGAAATATGAGTCGGCCTTCTTGCTGTTGGAATCTACAGTTTTAGTAGCTGGCTTGCTATGGCTGTGTTAGCGAAATCGATGACTCGTTAGTTTAGAGCTGGAACAATCGGTTGATTAGTCGTGTATATGTTCTTGGCTTTTAAAACCTTTTTTCTATGTGTTTTTGTTTTGTTTTTATTCGCTGCTGAATTGTAAAGCACTTTGAACTGTATTCTGTGCATGAAAGGGAGCATATTAATTAAGTTCATTCATACATTCATTCTGTTGATGGAAAGAAAAATAAATTTTAGAATTTTTTTAATCAATTCATCCGTTTAACTTTATTATTCTAGCTTCTTAAATGTAAAGATTTACTGTTTTTTTTTGGTCATTTATAATAAAAAATATTGAGCATGTTCCACAATTTTTTACATTTTATAGACTAAATATTAATTGATTGATTGTGAAAATAATCATCAGATGAATCAATAATGAAAATAATCATTAGTTTCAGCTTGACGCTATTTTTGATCATGCAGCTGTTCCAAATCCCTCAGCTTGTCAACAAGTGGACGTATTTATGAGAGGGGATCAAGCTGCAATTTGTATTTACAACAGTGGTTTAAACATTAATTGGACTCTGAAACTGTAGGGGTGGTAAAAGCATTTCTTGCATAATAGGGCTTTAATGAGAAGCTATTTTCAAAATGTTTCCTGAAGAAATTCAATAGGTATGAAAAATTAGGTAATATTTTATAGCCACCATAAGCTGCCTTCTAGAAAAGAATGAATAAAAAAAAAAAAAGAAACTTGATGGTGATACATTTAAATTTACATAAGTCTCCGTTCTGCATGCTGCTGCCATTTTAACGGGAGCAGCAGCCGATGACGCTGATCGTTTGTGACCGTGTTAACCCAGAGTTTACCCGAGGCTTGATGCTTCCTAGGTTGCTCTCCTTCTCTCGACTGGTGAGGCCATAGATGAAGATGTGGGCTGGCTCCTCAGGAATTGAGGTCTGCCTGGAGCGTCACCGCGCTCTGGTCTCACTTTCGCACTTCATCAGGCTGTCAAGGAAAACGCATTGAGTCACTGTGCATGTGCATGTAAGTTAAAATAAACAAGTAAATATGTCGCCCCTCACGAATGTGGCACACCGTATTCAGCAAGTGGGTAAATACATGCATATTTACATAAGTAATATAGTAGAACATTTTGCATTAGTTAGCCTGGTGCATAGAAAGGGTGAAAACACTGTAATACTTGATTCTTTCAAGAGATGCATATATGATGCAGACCTATTCAGATAGGACGCTGACATGGGTGTGACTGACCTCACTGTTTCTGTCTTAATGGAATATATCCTTCCATTTCTTTAAAGATTCAGTCAGTAAGTTTGACCATATAAATCTCATGTATATTAATATTAATTTTGTAAGAAGATGTTGATACATTTTGTTTTGTGATACTGTGATACTCAAGGACAAGCAACTACAATGAGACAACATAATTTACATACTTGGCTGTATAATATCTGTGTAACTGTAGAAAAAAAAAGTTTATCTACTCGGTGGATCAGGGCCAAGAAAACTTGGCTAACAGCAAAATATCTTCCTTGCGAACTTCCAGCTTTTTAATTTGATTTTTTTTTTTTTTTTTTTTTTTTTTTTTTTTTTTTTTTTTTGAGGGCTTTTTATGCCTTTATTAGAACAGCGGAAATGAGGAAAGGAGAGTGGGGGGACAACATGCAGCAAAGGGCTGCAGGCGGGAGTTGAGTCCACAGCCGCTGCAGAGGAGTCACAGCCTCAGTTCATGGGCTGAATGGCCTACAAACTGAGCTACCAGGCTACCCAGCTCTTGCATTGTTTACATTGGTTAGCAGTTTTCTTCTTCTCCAATTTAGCAGCACATTGCAGCTTTTCTTGGCAAGTTGTCTCCATCAACTCTCAACCAGTGGAACATCTTGGCTTGCATGCAGCACGTAATTGCATTACTGCCCTGTGCAGTGCCGGGAATGCGTATTGGCTGCCCCTTGTGCTTGACCTGTACATGTGTGCCATTATTCAGCGCTAATAGAGCATAACATGGAAACAAAGCTGGGACCTGCTCATCAAAACTCCACCAGTGGTCACAAACTATGCAGTGTACTTTTTAGATAACCACTGAGGTCGTGCACTGTTTGTTGAGAGCACATTTGTTATATTTAGGCCACATGGCCCATTATTTGTTATAAAAGATAAGATAAGATAAGATGGAATTTTATTAATCCTGAAAGATTGTGCCAGATTGCTCCAGAAATTACAATAACATTAGAATAACAACAGTAGAGTAATATAATATATATATAAAAAAGAAACAGTACCTAATAGTACAGGTAAGATAAGTTGAGTACAAAAGTGTGCTAAAAATAGAAAAAAGTAGTATTGGCAGTTACATTGGCAGTAATATTGAGAAGTAATAAAAAGTTATATTGTACCAGATAATTAATGAAGAAGGAGAGCTGCACATAATAATTTTGTACATGATACTAATAATGAAATTAATTTTTAATTAATTGTTTGTATATCCAACATCACACTGATGTACGAGATGGCATGTTTGTTGGACAGTGTACCGTAGTTACAGATTGTTGCGGCCTCTATCGTTGTATTTTGTTTAATAGAGGCGGTGACTGTCTTTGTGAGCTTTAATGTGAAAAACATTTTTAATACAATAAGTGTAAAGCATAGAAATGCAGTCAAGGTGTGCGGAGGGATTTTGTGAAAATGTGCATTGTGCTTATACTGTTAAGTGCTATGCAATGAAAGCTTCCTAGAAGCCATTTGTCTTGCTGCTTAAAATAAGCATGACTCAAGATGTTCTTAAGCACTTAACAGGCTGAAATAATTATCAGTCAAGAACAGTAGTCTTCTCTTTCCTGAATAGATAAATTATCTTTTGATGTGGTCATCAGACGCAGGATGAAGTGAAACCCACAAGTGATTGTATCTTACAAGCCTGGTTATTTCACAGACTAACTGCAAATTGGATGCAGTAACCAGGGCTGGTGGGTGTGTTACTAAGTGGATTATATCTGGGTGCTTCCCGAATGACAGATTATTCTGTAATATCCGGGTCTTACTCACAGCACCTCTTGGTCTTATTGAGTCGCTTGTTGCTCATCCTACACTTTGGCACAGTAATTCTGATTCCATTTCCTCTGTTGTAGGTACTGGTAGCAATGCCAGGGAATAGAGTTACACACCTTGGACTGAGCTGAGCATGTGTGTGTGTGTGTGTGTGTGTGTGTGTGCGCGCGCGCACATGCACACACACACCTTATTGCGCGTGCAGTTGCATGTGTATGCAACACTGTAAACACACCCTTTGGTGAGACAGTTAAGACACCAGCTCACTGGCACAGGCGTGCACACTCATCCTCAGACTGCAAACTCAGGATTACGTAACGGGTGAAATCTCCTGGACCAGCTAATACAGATCCAAGTTCCACAGCAGGTTAGCCAGCAGCTTTATACAGCACTGTCAGTGGGGGAGGGGAGGGTCTATGGGATCAACATCCTCATTATGTTATGTACTGTACTGTTACAGGCAAGTGCAGGGACCACCTGAAACCACATGGATGTAGTGCACACTTCCTGTTGTGATGAAGAAATACAGTACTTAAAAGCAGAAATATGTAACATAGGCTTTTAACTGTCATTTATCACGAGATGACCATGATGCGTAATCAGAAATTAAAGAGACATGTGAAGTTGAAATACTCGCTTCTCTTACAACAAATCTACAGCTGGGCTGTCCTCCTTTGAAATTTCTGTTTTGGGCCAGGCCATATTAATTAGAGTTCAGATTAATGCAGAATGAGTAAGTGTCTGTTTTCAGAGCAGTGGGCTTTTGTTTCCCAGATAATAGGCTTAGCTTTACATTGACAGACAACTGACAGTTACAAACAGCTGATCAACTTACAGTGGAGGACATAGGGCTTGTTATTGTCAAATTACAGTGTTGCACTCGTCTTGCGCTCCTGCAGTGTTCCTGCACCCTGCCTGAGCTTCCTCGTGTCTGTGGAAGAGGGGGCAGGGGGAAACAACTCAACCATAGATCTTATATTAAATAGGGATTTAACATACATTTAATAGACCGCCTATGGCTTCAACTCACTATTTAGACTGCAGTACTCATTTTTGTAAGCACATTTGCTCCTTTACGCTGATTTCTGGACCTGCTAGTTTACTGAACAAGTCTGTCTGGTGTCTGATGCCTTTTCTCAGTGGCGGTTGGCTGGATATCTTTTTTGAAGTTACAAAAACATTTGCAGCCTGCTAAATAACATATTAAGTGTAACCCCTACATTTACATTATTTGGCATTAGGGGTGTAACAGATTGTTGCTGTCCCCCGACGGTTTGGCCCACATGTGATCCATGGACTAAATGAAACCATCATAGTGTGAAACCCAGTTTTGCTGTGGCTTTTACTTTTTAAAGTAATAATACCAGAAATCTCGATGCAGAGTTGCAGTGAAAAGACAAGTAAGATGCGCGCCGTCTGCAGTCTACAAAAAAAAAAAGGAGAGCAAAAAATTTAAAAGCCGCCAAGTCGCCTTGATCAAAATCCCGACCATGACTTTGGACATTTCCACTGGTAAAACTGGGAAACTGGGCATGCTGTCGTCATAGATACAGATCAAAAAGTTATGATATTTATTGAAACTTTGCCGAAATCACAAAATCACGGGTGCAGCTCTGTCTCTGTTATCATTCCTTTTATTCTTATTTTACATTACTATGGTGATGACTACAGACAGACAGGGATCAGTGCATTTTTAAAACAATTCAACCCTAATCCCACCTTTTTTTTTTTCGCTGATCCAAACTGTGATTCAAAACCGTGATACGATCTGAACCGTGAGCTTGCATGCTGTTTTCTCGGGTACAGGGCAGCACTTGAGTTTTGGTTTTGTTGTCTTTACATTGTCAGATATGAACACCTTTTTTTTTGGATATCTTGGATATTCAGCAAGATTTGGCAACAGCTCAAACTGGGCCAACGGCCAGCGTATCACACGGCGTCTCAACCTGTGATAACAGTCACACAAGAGAGAAAGACATGCCAGATATTCCATAACCTCACTAACTGACCTGCTCTCGCATATTGAGTTGTACACATTGATCACGGTCTCTTAAATTGGTGGTTTTCTTTCAAACTAATATTTGACTCAGCATCTGGTTCGTGACGATACAAGTACGTACTGTATATGACTTATGTTGTGGCCCTGAATTATCTGTAATAAACACAAATGTACAATTTCAGTTTATTTCAGTGTATCAGGCTTTATGGACATAGATGTAAACACTTTGGACATGTATAATTAATGCAGTGGATCTGGGGCACCTATTTCTTTTCAGACAAAGCCGCTGCTGCTTACAGTTATTTGGAGGAAATCTCAGTTGGAGGAAAGCAGCTGGTTTCCAACCTGGCAGCAAGCAAAAAATCTCTGCTGATTCTGTTACTACTCCATGCTGATCCTCCCCAAAAGAGCTCTGACGTAGTTTTTTTTTCAGTTGTGCTGCCTCGGCCCACTTTGGCAATCAGCACAGTCGAGCCTCTTGCCACACGCCCCTAATAGATTGTCCAGCATGGACGTAAGTCAGGATCAGAAGTGCTAGTTGCATGAGGCTTTGTTTCCTTTTTAGTTGTATTCACCAAATTTTGTTACGAAGTGCTGCAGGGATGGTGTATTTTTGTAGGCTAACCCAGAAATTGGCATGGCTCTGGTTCCCTCCACAGAAAGCCAATAGGGTTTTTCCAGGATCATTCTATTTTTCCATTTCCATTTCCGTTCTCAGCCCCTGACAGTCACTCAAGTCTTCAGTGTAATCCAAACATGCACTGTAAAACCAAACTGCAGCCACAGGTCCTTCATGCATTGGAATCCTTCGTAATAAGTTTAAAAAAACAGATGTTATGATTGTGACTTCATTACAAAATACCTTTTGTCACCTCTAAGGTTGCAACTAATGATTATTTTCATTTTGAATCTACCATTTATTTTCTCGCTCAATCGATTAATCATTTGGCCTATAAAATGTCAGAAAATAATGAGAAATAACCATCACGTTTGAAAGTTTAGTGTAAAAAAAATAGTGGAATATTATAAGATTATCAAGTGAAAATGATTAGTCGATTATCAAAATGCTTGCTGATCATTTTTCTTCTGATCAACCAATCAATCGATTGATGAATCACTACAGATCGAGTCACCTGTCATTTGTCATTTCATCAGTTTAAAGCTTTTAAAGTTGCATTTAGTCATTTTTGGCTTTTCTCAACATCAGTTAATCAGAGGAGGATATTTTAAAACCACTGATAGATGTGATTTCCATATACATATATGTATATCTCTGTAGACCATCCACCCTCTCATGCATGTGAGTGACTGAGACTTTCAGTAAATGACACTAAAGTCTATATTTTTACAAAATGGATCAATAAGATACTGTAATTTCAGAAAGGATCCACTAGAAAGTATCAAAGAGATATTATGTGACATTACAGCTCAAGTCGGTCTGAAGTGTTTGTTCCAAAACAAAGACAGATTGTGGGTTTATAAAAGCCAGAAATCTCCGGGACTGGTGAAGCAATTTGTTGAATGTTTGGTATTCATCAAATTCTCCCCTGTGCCCCCACAGATAGTCAGTCATTTTCTTTCTACAGAGCAGTGATAGTACTTCCTTTGGTGCTCAGATCATTACAAAATTGTAACACTTGAATGTTGGCTTTTAATTTATCTAGGAAAAGCTGCTTGTAGTGTCATTTGAAGTATTATTTCTCGGGTGAATCTGAACGCTGAGGGTCAGGAGCGGAGCTGTAGAGGCACTTTGGAGCACGAAGGTATGTTGTGAATTCACACTGTTGTCTCAAATAGATTCCCGTGACTGCAGACGCGGCCTGGCTGCAGCTGGCACTTCACAGCCTCTGCAAAGACAACAGCAGCACCTCCTCCTCCTCCACCACCACCACCACCACCACCACCACCACCACCTTGTCAGCTTTGACCATGCCCTTGGGTTTCTTTGCCCTTTTGTTATTTTTTTCT
>JAJHUR010130541.1:0-33302 GCA_027495735.1 Lutjanus campechanus | reverse complement strand
CAAGATCGATGTTGTAGATGAGGAGCGGTATGATATCGGCGCCAAAGTGTCCAAAAACGACAAGGAGGTGAGCTGCTAAAGGATGAGTAGGATAATAAAATGATGTGTAAGGAAACGTTACTGCATCCAGTGCATTTACCATGAAGACAGGGTCGCAACATCAGCTGGCTAAACTGAACAAACACTGCCCCCAAGTGGCAACACTGAGAATAACAAGACATCTGAGACATAAAGCAGAGCTGCCAAATATTTTAGAATAAACAATTTGTGATGTGGCTGTGGACACACAACCTGCTCCACTGTAATTAGTCAAGAGTTACATTATTTAATTGATACAACACAGCAATACATTATGGACTGCTAAATTGTTTGCAGCTAATAAATTATTATAGTGAAATAATGAAACACCTCAACCCAGACAGTGACATTTATATTCTATATTGAGGTTAGAATGATAATAAATTGGGCAGTATATCAAACATGGTCCACTGCCAGCAAAGCAGGTCTTAGATCTCAACCTCAAATTACTGAATATCTGTAAATGTAGCGATCGGAAATTGTTTTTCTCTACTTATTTTACTTATTCATCTCCAGTAAAATGTGCTTTCTAAAATATATTTCTTTGGGAAAGTAGCAGTGGATTCAACAATTTCTCTTAGATTTTACTGATTGCTCCAGCCTTGAAGAGCTGCTAACTTTAGAGCAATTTGTTCACAAGTACAATATACTGTAAATAGTTAACCACAACAAACAATTTAGGATTAGTTTGGAAAAAAAACGAGTCCACTTACTAGCTTTTTCTGTAACTTTTAACACACGCTTCATCTGAGTAAACTCCATCTGCTGAGGAAAAGTACAAGATCAGAATAAAAGCTCCAGCAAAATAAAAAAAAACGGTTCAGAATCATATGTATAGTCTACTTAGTCTACACCAGCACTACCCTCTCTATCACATAATCCCATGACCAGATTGAAAACATGAAGCTGAAGATCATTGAGATCCAGAGTAAGTTCAAGAAACCGACCTTGAGGAGGGTGAAGATCTCAGCTGAGGCCATGCTGAGCGTCCTGCTGGGCTCCAAACACAAGGAGTCCATCGACTTCAAGGCCAACCTCAAAACTGTCAAGAAGGAAGAGGAGAAGGTAAGCCCGGCTTTTTGCTTTAGGGTCTTGGAGGCTTTCAGGCGATGGCCAAATTATCTAAATTGTCTTGTTATGTTTCCAACAGAAGGAGGAGGTGACTGACTGGCGTAAGAATGTGGAGGCCATGTCTGGTATGGAGGGCAGGAAGAAGCTGTTCGACGCCTCTGGCAATTAAAGAAACATTTATTATTTGTTTGAGAGATATTCCTCTTATTATCAATTCTTAACATTACATATTGTCTTACCTGAAATAACACTGATATATGAATGGCAGGTATTTACACCCTTAAAGGCAGGATAGTCTTGCTTGTTGTAATTTTATAGAAACAAAAGAAATAGTGAGAGTTGTTTATTTGAAGAGGCACTATAGACTTCAAGGGGTCTTTAAATCACTTTTTAAATAGAAAACTTGAATTATATTGATTCTGAATTCAATATAAATAAGTATTTTTAGTTTTGGAACATTTATTTTCCTTTATATTGACTGTCTGCGGTAGTTCTCCTCTGCAGCCTTGTGATGGCAGCATAACTCTTTCAAACAATCACAGGACACTCAGACACAAAAAAAATATTGTTTGTCCCTCATAAATTAACAGCTGCTGGTGTTTTATCTGCTGTCTTGACATCTAGTTTCTCAGACATTCAAAATGTACTGGCTATTAAAGATATGATGCTAAAAACTGCATGATTTGATTAAGTTGTTGCAGTGAGAGTATTTTATCGACATACATGGTTTATGTACTTGATGCAAACATGAAACCATTAATGTTCTTTCAATAAAAAGTCAACAATCCTGTCGTTGTTTTCCTCCACTGTGTCATATAATAATAACGATCATAATCATTTACGTGGGATCAACTTTAATTTCGCACGCACAAAATGGGACCGAAGCTCCTTCAAGCTTCGCCCTCTGCTCCTCATCGAGGAGAAGGAGACGCTAAGAAAACATCACAGGTGGACGGAGCCAGTAAGAACTTTCACACCTCATACTTCAAGGATGTGACAGACGCGGCGCAAGAATGGCGAGGACAGAGGGGCTATTTTAGTGAGCCACTCACATGAGCGCTGGAATCTATATATCCACCCTCTTTCTACCCTTCTCGGCTCACAAAAAGACGCCTCAGTGTATTTGTCACCTACTGTGTAAGGTAAGCAGTTTTATTTTAAAATGTTACAGAAAATGAATGGAAAAAAAATGAAGGCTTTTCTTATTATAATATTCTTGATAAAAACTGAGGGAAAAAAACAACGTTACTCCAACAAATTTACAGTACAAGTAGTTACAATTTTAAAAAAGCATGGCTGGATTTTTAAAAAAGATTTATGTTAATGCTAGTTGCAATTTTTACAGCTGAATGGATTTTTTATTATTAAAATGAAAGTAGCCTCTCCTTACATGTGAGTCAGGGAGGAGAGATTTTTTGCAGCTGGCTTCCTCTGATCTTGAACAGAAGTCCAAGCAGAAGTTGTAAATAACAGATTACAGTGTGGATTTGATTCATGTGCTCTTCTTTGCAACCTATTCCCATTGCTCGTCATTTATTAGTGTCATTTCGCTGCAGCGATATAAAATCAAATATTTTTGTGCTTATTCAATTAAAAGTTATTAAAATAATATGTAAAACCGATATGAAACCTGGCCTTTTTGGTCTTGATTGATTACTTATCTGGTAATTATAACTATCTTGGCTTTGTTCAAGACAGTATTTTTTTAAGTCACACAGTAAGTTCGACCTTTAGACAATGTCAGTCATACATTGTGTCCACTGCAATGGATCTGCTACATATGGCATGAAGGATTTCTCAATCAAAAGTATGAAAACCGATGGTCACTTTTGCTTAAATTAGCTTTTTCTTGTTCAGAGAAAATGAGCTAAGTGTATTCTTCTACTAAAGAAAAAAAAGAACTAACCATTTTTGTCCTCCTTTGTATTTACATTTAACAAGGGGAGACACACAGAACTGCAGCCATGTCTGAGGCGTAAGTACCCATGTTTTATTTATTTAAGTTTCATCAAACCATAACTCATATATAAGTATGTGAAATTCCAAAAAATGTGACAAATCCCCCCTTTTTTTTCCCTTCTCTTGGATTATGGACTCTCTCTCCTAACTGGACAGGCCACCGGTGAGTTGATTCCACTGTCAAAAATAGAATAAATGTCCTTAATATAATATGAATTATTAATTCATTGCATGAATTGTGAGACTGAAAACTGCATGTGTTGAATTGTAAGGATTAGTTCACATATTCTGCACTCCAAATATATATGTGTGTGTGTTTTGACTATACATGAAATCGACTAACTTAACTCTTACGAAAAAGTTAAGATGCAAAGGATAGTTGAATTCTTCCTAAGCTGTATTCAGCGCTGTGTATGTTGTCATTTTTTGTGTTTGTTGAATCATAACATGACTACTGTGCATATACAGAAAAAAGAACAGTGGGAAAGTCATGTGAACTGTTATATATTTTATAGATTTGAAATATTTTGCCAGATATCTGACACATAAACTGTCCTATTTTCCAGAAACCAAAGCCAAAGATCTCTGCCTCCCGCAGACTGTTCTTAAAGGTATTTTATGTGGAACTGTGTGTTGGTCTTGGATCGTAATGCTGTAAAAATTCTGTTCAAGAATTTACACCATACATGTTGTGTTTGATGTAAGTATTTTATATGTACCAGACCAAACTGCTAAAGAAGGCCATGACTATGCTGGACAATGAAAAGCAAACTAAAAAAGATGAACGCGAGAGAACCCTCTCTGAGAGATGCCCAGAACTCCAAATGTCCGGCTTGTCTTTGCAGGATCTACAGGTACGTATCTCACTGAAGCATTTTATCAATCAGGATAATCCACACACCTCAATGTCAAGAACCATTAGAAAACACCTCCAGTGAAAACTATCCACACCAAAGTCCTCAGATTACCCTAATCTGCCTTCTCTAAATATTGCATGAATTTATATAAATTAATATTATGTATATTTTAGAAACAAATCACTGCTATTTCCATTAAGTTATCCAGACCAGTTATATCAAACATATTCCTGCAACAGGTACTTACGCGAGTCTAATACATTCAGTGTTTCTGTCCACAGAATCTTTGCAAAGAGCTGCACCAGAAAATTGACGTGGTTGATGAAGAGCGGTATGACATTAATGCTAAAGTGACGAAAAATGAGAGGGAGGTAAGTATTATTTCTGAATAACTGTTACATCCCTTTTCACAGAAACTCAAGCATCTTACAAATTTAAAGGAATTCCTACTGTATGAAACCAATATTCTTTGGGAGCTGAATATTTTTAAGGTAATGCTGATGGTGGGTTTGTCATTTGTGTCGGAAAAAGATACAGGACCTGTCTCAGAAGATCTTTGAGTTGAAGGGCAAGATGAAGAGACCGAACCTGAGGAGGGTGAGGGTGTCTGCTGACGCCATGCTGGGTGCTCTGCTGGGCGCTAAAGTCAAAGAGTCTGTGGACTTCAAGGCCAACCTGAAGACTGTGAAGAAAGAGGAGGAGAAGGTAAGGGCGGCAAGCATCAACTTCAATTTAGTGCAAAACTTCAGTTCACTGAGGATAGTCCACCCAGTATCAGTGCTGCTTCTCTGCTTCCTGGGGCCTCATTTATAAAACAGACCTTTGATCAATTTTGATCTTAAGTATGATTTACCCAGAAAGCCACGTATAAAACCTTCTGATGTGGAGATAAAAGTTACCTCTAAGCGAAGTCTAGACTTGATGTAAGTGATTCCTCTGCTGGTTATTTTGGGGTATTGCAGTTTGGGACACTTATGTGCCGAAGACGGTGGTAGACTTTACATTAGCTTTAGAAATTATGTGTTTGGCTTTCTTTGCCAACCCACTGTTTAGCCTAACACAGTCATTCCCAAAGGCTGGTTCAGAACCCACAGGTGGGTCACAGGAGATTTTATTTTGATCCACAAATAAATAAATTTCTCTTAAAAAAATGTATTAAAGTATTAAAGTAGTAATGTATTAAAATAATAGTACTGAAACTGATTAATCGATCAGAATAGTTGGCGATTAATTTAATAATTGATAAATATATCGATTACATGATTCATCTTTGCAGCTCTAATTACATTTATAACATCACTTTATCCTAGATACTCAGAGTGCTTAAATCCAAGAACATTTTTTATAAATGAAGCTCTTGTTCAAATATCAAACACAGCATACAAATGATAAAACAAATTATATGACAGTGAACAGTCTGCACTGTTTTGGTTAAGAAGTTCAGACCTGAATTCAGGATATTAACACTAACACTAAAGCTAAAGATGCAAATTTCTTGCACATACAGAAATGAAAGATAATCTAAAATTAAACCCTGATGTGAAACCTTAACTGCTACAAAGCTGAGAAAAGGAAATAAGCAGCTGTAGCATCTCTGAGACTGTTTAGAAAAGAATTTACTTCTTTCTTTGCTTAATATTAACATGTACATATCCTGAACACTGTACGCCTGTTTGTTGTGTACAAAATGGCTACAAGTGCACATTGTTTTGATCAAAATGAGCTGATTCTAAATCATCTTTTCATCCCACAGAAAGAGGAAGTGACTGACTGGCGTAAGAACGTGGACGCCATGTCTGGTATGGAGGGCAGAAAGAAGCTGTTTGATGCCGGGCAGTAGATTTTGTGGTGACTTTCTTTGTGAAGGTGTTTGCTGCTCTAAAAACAGGTGGAACCAGCGAATCATGTGACTGTTGTTCACTTTATAATGACAGTAAACATGAAGACCAGGTTAACAAGCAGATTCTGGCACAGTTCATGTTTCATGTGTCTGTGTAAATGGCAATGGTGAACATGTTTAACTTAATAATTTATATCATACATATAGTTTTTTACATAATGTACATTGTATGGTGTATTATGAAAAACATATGTATTTAATATATTAGAGCACTGTATTGCTTTTGGCATCCATATGAATTCATACTGGCTGTCCAGGTCACCTGTAGTAATGATACTGACTTGTTTGACCTCGTCTACATACAACAATAATACGAATCTGAATTCCAATTTATACTTTGTCTGGGACATTTCCATGTGTTCTTAGGTTTCCCGATAAAATGTTGGGGACAACTGTTTATGGAGCCACATAAAGTGAGCCTCCTTGAAAATGGCAACGTGACATTAAACTTGGACATTATGATGGGAAGAAGCCGTGTTATGCTTTGTGGATAAAATAATAAAATGTAAATGTCATCGCTCAGAAAAAAATGGTCCTCTGTATTCTACACTAAGGGGCAATTCACCCTAAAATCAAACATATATATTTTCCCTCCCATCTGTTGTGTTGTTGTTTTGGTGTGAGTTGCTGGATTTTGCAGATATTGGCTGAACTATATCTGATCAGGAGGAAGTGTGCATCTACTCATGGATGAGAGGTTACAGTTCAGCAAAGGGGGATGCCATTAATGTTTACATCCCACACTGTCACAGACATGACCCTCTCATACATGGGTAGGTGCATGCTTCCTTCTCGGCAGTGATACGGTTGCTGTTTGGTAGAAATAAAATAGTTCCTACATGAAACTGCTCGCAACAATGCTATGGTCTGATAGTATATGTGGCTGTAAATTTGTCTACTGTCAGAGGTTTATGATACAGTAGTTCTCCTTTTAAGTTTTATGGTGTTTTATATTTTCATGGGAAGATGTCAAATGTCAGGACTGCTTTATGACATTAATATTAAGATTTCAGCATAACTCTGAACAACTCTGATGTGTCAGATGTTTACCTGACCGTAGTAATCAAAAGGAAATCCCACCTGGTTATCTTATCCATTGGTTTTAACCAAAAATTTATTAGCCTATATCACAGTCCACATATATTGTGATATGGGGTTTCATCCATATCAGCCACCCCCTTTGTTATTTCAGATTAAAAGTCACAATGGTCACATAGGGTCAAAAAGCTAATCTCCACAAAGGAAACCATTAACCATAACCATTTTGTGTTGTGATGTAAGGGCTAGAAGTAGTAACAATGCTGCAGTTTTCTACTAAACTGGTGGCTAAAAGTTTATTTTTGTTCATTAGGACTTTCGGGTTTGAGTTATATCTACACTATTTTCCCACACTCCTGCATCATTTAAGGCGAGTATTCAAGCTCGCACGAACTGTCCCTTCCCTCTTCCCGTATGCAAAGTTGTGTTACTCTGCAGTTATTCTCCCGCAAAATCCTTTGAAAACTGTAAAACACAAAGCCCAGACAACAAAACATCAAATGTAAGATAACAAACTGTACCTCTCCATACATCCATGATAAGACTTGACGGTCACGCCCCTTCTTCTCCCTCCACTGCGTACGTGCCCGGCCGTTACTACTACTCCTAATATGGGCATAACGTTCGACAAAGACACCGCCCATACGTGATATCCGCCATTCTGATTGGATAAACGGGACGTCAATCATCAACGTTGTCAGGGACACTGCTGTACATGGCCTGCCAAACACTGTCAACACTCACGACTGTACCAGCTACATCTAAGGCGGATTTTAAACCCACAGAGGGTAAGACGACATTTTCACAATATTCTGAATATTTTGGGGTGAGGGTGCCGCATGTTTGTAGTTCTGTTTTTCATACCTTGGTCCAGGCTTTACTTCGATAAGCGGCCGTAATACAGGCTGTACTAACGGGTAGTGACTTAGCAACACGTCCATCCATCCTTTCAGAGTTGCTAAAAAGCTTCGCAGCAGCATCCACTTAAATATTTATATAGTAGTTAGCTAACGTTACCTATCATTATTTGGGTCCAGCCTCTGAATAAGGCTAATTAATACGTGTAGTTAACTGTTGTAGCAGTTAGCCTTTAGCCTGTCACTTTTTTAAGATAACCTCTAACCTTTTGCACTGGCTCCATGAAGTACCTGCTCCTGCAGATCAGATACACAGCCCTGTGACTAACTGAGGCTATACATTGTAAGCTGGATATTAGTGGTATTTTATTCAATTTTGTGCATAGTGCATCAATTAATCAATTGGTTGTCAACTACAAATTAATCTTCAAATGTTTAGATAATGGATGAACTGGTTTGAGTCATTTTTTAAAGAAAGATATGTCAAAATTCTCTAATTTTAGCTTCATAGGTGTGAATATTTTCCAGTTTATTTACTCTTCTGTGACAGTAACTGATTATCTTTGGGCTGTGGACCAAATAAGACATTGAGGGCATCACACTGAACAAAATTCTTCACAATTTTCTGATATTTAATAGACCAAAGAACAAATTCAGATTTTATGCATGGATGGATTAATTGAGAAAATAACTGACAGATTAATCAACAGTCCCGAGTTGCAGCCCTAGATTTGTGCAATGTTTTGACTTCTGGTATCACTAACTGCATTTTTTTTTTCTGATTTCTTCTAAATGTGTGCAGGTTTCTGCTGCTGGTTCTTCGGATGTCCAAGTACAAACTATTTCTGCTGAGGCATGGGGAGGGGGCCTGGAACAAGGAGAACCGTTTCTGCAGCTGGGTCGACCAGAAGCTGAGCGAGGCTGGGGTGAAGGAGGCCCAGGACTGTGGCAAGCTCCTGAAGGAGCAGGGCTACAAGTTCGACCTGGTGTTCACCTCCATCCTCAGCCGCTCCATCCAGACGGCATGGCTGGTGCTGGAGGCCATGGGTCAGGAGTGGGTCCCCGTGGTCAAGGCGTGGAGACTGAACGAGCGCCACTATGGCTCCCTGATTGGCTTGAACCGAGCGGAGATGGCTCAACAACATGGAGAGGAAAAGGTGAAGTTGTGGAGAAGGAGCTATGACATCACTCCACCTCCGATTGATGAATCCCACCCGTACTTCCTGGAAATCTACAATGACCGCAGATACACCACATGTGACGTGCCAAAGGAAAACCTCCCTCGAGCAGAGAGCCTGAAGGAGGTGTTGGACAGGCTGCTGCCATACTGGGACAGCACTGTGGTGCCAGAGATAAAGAACGGCAAGACTGTGCTCATTTCTGCTCATGGAAACAGCTGCAGGGCTCTGCTGAAACACCTGGAAGGTATGCTACTGAACTCATCCAAGCTATTATAAACAGTGCTCTCTCTGCTTTTGTGTGTTTGTGTGGAGAATGCTTTCAGTTTGATTCAGCAACAGATTCTGGACTCTACAGGCTGCTGTTTCTAGTCATCACAGTCAATGAACTGGGAAGGACATATTTTAGTTCCAGAAATGGAAGGTTGAACTTGTGCAAAAAGGCCAATGAGTTTATGTTACATTTGGCTGTGGCTATTAAGTCCACTCTGACCTTTCATCGCTCATAACCTTTGAAGGCTTCATGTGCCACAGGACCCTCAGTAACTTAACACACACTGGCTGTTACATAATATTATGCACGGCAGGATATATACACTACAGCTGCAACTATTAGTTGAGTAATAGATTCGGCGGTAAAATGAAAATAAAATTGAATGAATAAAATTGATAATCGATTCGAATCTTTTCAGTCATTTTTCAAGCAAAAAAGTCCAAAATTTAAATTTAAATGTAATGAATTGTTGCTTTACTTTGTCATTTATGATCATAAATGAAGAGTCTTTGGGTTTTGGACTGATTGTTGGACAAAAGAAGCAATTTGAAGATTTGAAGCTTGGGCTCTGAAAAGTTGTGATGAGCATTTTACACAAAATGTTCGACATTTAGTTTGTGTTTAATTGATTAATTACGGCAACATAAATAATTGGCAGAAAATAATCAATAGTTGCAGCCCTAATATACACACAGACCTTGTGTTTTTGGCATAAATTTGGCAATAAACTAACTGCATTTGATTACAGCATTCATGCATATTGTAGTAATGCAAATTGAAAGACTGCTGATTTTATTAATGTTGAATTCTGCAGTGTCTCAGTTTTTCCACGTCGTGGATTAACAAATGTACAAAACATTTATGTATTTTGAAACTGAACAACAATATAGACTATATTATATAGTGTTTTACTTCTTTATGATTCCAACTGCTTGTTGGTTATTCTAAATTCTTTTAATTTTCCTTTTATTTAAATTCCTGTCCTGTCATCGCCACACAACCAGAACTTAAGTGGAAACTAATGAGGAAGAAGTTTAAGTTAACCCCTGCCTGACATTTACAAATCAAAAGTTTTGGCACTACCTGAGCAACAGGGTTCCATCAATAAGGTTTCAAGACTGCACAGTGTTCAATTTTCCGGTCTGGAATTGTGATCTTAATATTTCTGTCCTTATTTCAACAGGTATATCAGATGAGGAAATTGTCAACGTCACTTTACCCACAGGGATTCCTGTGCTGCTCGAGCTGGATGAAAACTTCAAACCTGTGAAGCCTCGACGACTCTTGGGAGACCAGGCGAAGATTGAGGCAGCCATCAAAAAGGTGGAGGACCAGGGAAAAGCCAAACCATCGACTTGAATGCACTAAACTGGCTGTAAGACTTAACATAGCTCTGTTCTAATTGCCTGTGTGCAACTTTTATTAGGTACAGTGAAAAGACTCAAATAACATAACATCACACAATAACAACAACAAACTGTTGTTAATAAGATTAAAAGGAGAAGCGTAAGTCTCACACTGAAGATGCTGTATGTGTAATAGAGGCCTGGCCAGGATACAGAGTGTGTGTGTCACAGGTCAGACTGGTCCGACAGGAGCAGGAGAAAGTTCAGAGATGTACTGTAAATGTTTCAGCACTGTGTTGATTTGTATTATGTGTAAGCCTTGAGGAAGTGCTTGGTTTGTTTGTGATTTTTAAGCTACTCGTCCCTATGTCAGCCTGTATGGTGGCCCTAAAGTGTTTATTTATTTATCTACTCATTTACTCTACCTTGCAGATTGATAGTAATGTGGTGAAGCTGAAAAATCTTGAAAATATGGACTGAAAGTTCATTCTAAAAGATGCTTTTCTGTTACATTGATAAGCTTCAGGAATATTCCCTCGCATTTAAACATGTGCCTTCAGTGTTAACATAGTGCTCGACTACTTTTTAAAAGCTTCTTTTACAGTAAGTAGAGCATCAGACAGGTTTTGTGGTGATTTTATTTAAAAATAAAAGCACTCCGTTAACAAATATTACCTCATAAAAATTGATAACCAGCCTGTTCATTCCGAGAACGGAGTAATTATGAGCCGCAGAAGTGCTGTAAATATGCAAAACCACTGAAATCCTCTACTGCCCCACACTCATGAGTTACTCATAGTCTTAAATGGCTTAGTCAGTAAGATTCAGACAGCTGAAATTGTTTTGACACAAAATAGGTTAAAACACTGTGGCCCACAACCATGTGGACCACAACCATGGCTATTTGGTATGATCACTGGTTTATGCTTTGCACTTTTATGGGGATGTTATGAGGATTTCTTTTAATTTATCCCCTTCATAATTAAATGCAACAACTGTGAATGGTAAACACCATTATTTTTGGATAAACATGAAAAGATTCATGGTTTTCATTTTAAAATCTAAATTATTATCATACATGTGCAATTTGGTGTTCCTTATGTAAGGTTAATATCATTAGTTTAAGTGTTACACTTTTGAGTCTGCACATTATGTCTCATAACAGCACTATCATCTTATGTT
This sequence comes from Lutjanus campechanus, assembly GCA_027495735.1. Lineage (NCBI taxonomy): Eukaryota > Metazoa > Chordata > Actinopteri > Lutjaniformes > Lutjanidae > Lutjanus > Lutjanus campechanus. The sequence goes on along the minus strand of JAJHUR010130541.1, from coordinate 21,562 downwards.
ACTACTGCGTGTGGCCAAGGCTACTTCATTGTACTGTACATTGTATCGTGTCTCTTGTTTGATGTATTGCACTGTGCATCCTAGTTTGTCTGTTGCATTTCGCTGCTGTTATTTTGTACACTGGTCTGTTAGGTCAACAGGGAAAAGAGGGAAGTTAATAACATACATTTGTGGATAAACAGTAGAAAAACACTGGTATATTTGTCATTTCATGTAAGATGATTTAATGTCTTCCCTGCTGTTCACACCTTACCACGTGAGAGTCCGCATGATGAAATAAAAGGGAGTTAAAATTTTCCTTAAAGAGTTTTTTTTTTTTAATTTCTGCATTCTGTGTTGATTTTAAGCTTCATTTTATCAGATAGTTCATTTTGCAACAGTCAAGGCGTGTCAGTGACCGCAGTGACTTAGAGTCAGTTATAAATTTTGCGATGGAGCAATAGAAACAAATTAGTCAACAAACAACTTTGCAGTGCAGGACCTACAGATATGCCTGCAATTTGGACTCTGGTCGTCTTTAGCCCACTGGAAACAATTAACGACTGAGTCTGTCTGGCCACCACAGATGGATCCCGAGGAGTGGCTCTTCATTTCTCAACCATTTCTGTAATTTGGCCAAACCAGTGGAGCTGAGCCAGGGAAAAACCCGCTAATCGGATGGAAATGTTCTTAAATGGACACAATGATCAACATGATTCTTTTCCCCAGCTATATTGCAGCAATGACACAGACATTGTGGACCACAGTGTTGATGTAGATGTAGCAGACGTAGCCTACAAGCAGTGGGTGATTTGGGTGGAGGTGCCAACCCCCTTGTTAGCAAAATAACCAAAATGCATCCCCCTTGTTAAAGCTGCCATCCTGCCTCTCCATCCCCTAGTAGCAGAAACAGGCAGAGGGATTGTTTTGTTGAATATTTTAGTCTAGTCTGCCTGACACATTGATCCTCTCCTACTTTTGCTTCTGAGTCCCACCCTTCTTTCAGTTTAATCTTCAACCAACAAAAGTGGTTTTCAAAGAGGGAGGCGGACCTCCCCAGGGCCGCTCCAAACTGTTTCAGGTGAGCAAGGAGTCACACAGAAGAGCCTACATGTGTGTGAGCAGGTCACAGAGATCATTCAAATACACAGTCTTGGGGAATTTTACAGTTCTTCTACTTTCCCTGAGTCAGAAACTGACAAATGCATTTCAACAGACCTTTGTTATGTATTTGATTTAGTCTGAAGTTATGTCAAACAGCAATATTATTCTGTCTTGGCTCAATTGTTAAGTCTCAAATTGCCGGACCTGGGGCCATTTCTGGCTCCTTGTCTGGTCTGTGAGATGATGTCAAAAACCTAAGATATACAACTGAAATAAAAAGACAGTTTTATTTAAAAAATGTATGTATGTATTCTCAAAGACTGCATGTTGCAATTTGTTAATATTCTATGTTTGGAAAACAAGAGCTTGTTCACAATATTTCTCAATCAACAAAAACACAGTGACGGAGCAGATTTGCAGGTTTTCAAGTGACATTCATGATCTGTTACACAACAACAATAGGCAAGAAGCAAGAGTTTTCACCGCATGCTCTGTGGCTTTTGATGAAAGCGCAGACAAAACTGATAACTGCTCAGCTGACTAATGTATATAAACATATATAGAAACTGCTGTTTGCATTTGTTAAGTATGATGAATATGTTAGAATGAAAAAATAATAATTTTCCAAAAATGTTGTGCTTTCTTGCAGAGCTTGAACATAGAACTTGCTCCCCAATTAAATGACAATACCATCAGCGGTCCCAACACGAGTTTGAGGCTCCTGGTCTGTGGGATCAAATAAATAATAATGATGACCACATAGACATCCAGGAACTGAGCAAAACTAAGCCAGTACACAAAGAGGAAGCACCTTTTTCTCAGCTTTGTCTGAGGGGAGGCCCACAGTCTCACACTTTGAAAACCCCTGATCTACAATATTCTCTAAACTATATAGCTACAGTATTGTTCATGCGTTGGTTCACTCGTGGGGGACAAAACGATTGGGTCAATCCCCCCTCTTAACAAATAACATACATTTTGTTTTGCAGAGGTGCATCATCCAGGTGTGTCATTCATTCAGGCATCTGAAATACATCTGTCATTTCACATTAATCACCAAGCAAAGGAATGAGTGTAAGATGACTTCAGCTTGTTCAGGAACTATTTTAAAAACAATAAAAAATCATACATCTTTAGATCATTTAATTTATCATTCTCTAAACTCTTGTGCAACTCTTATGTAGAAAAGAAACCACCCTGACACACAAAGTTTTCTCAGACAGACTTTGATTTACTCTTATTGTCTCTTTTTAAAGACCATGTATGTTATCAGAACCTGCATCAGATAAGATAATCCTTTATTGATTTTACCGAGAGTTAATCAGAGCCAGGAAGAATCATCAGTGTATAAACTGGAGAAATCGTCAGTTTAAATACACATCAGTCCTGTTTGAACATCACTGAGCTGCAGCTGGAGCAGGCGGGGCTGCACCCTGCATGCTGTGCTTATAAACCTCTGGGTGCTCTCCCTCTGCTGATTTCCAGCGAGAACGGTCACTTTGGTCTGTCGGCCTGGTAAGTTTGATGATGATGACGATGTGTGATGCTATTTTATATGACAAGCTGATAAAGAAGGATGTTTTTCTTTTGTATTTAGAGTGACTTACTGTATGTGGAAGAGTTAGAGATTTGCAATGAGAGTTTAGCAGATACTGACACTGATGACTGCTAAAGTTGCTGCTACAGCATCATTTGATGTCATAACACTGTAAGACTTAAACTTAACCAGCTGGTTTAGATTAGGTTAGATGCTCTACATTCAAAAGACTATAACTTAAGGCCTACTTGACAGCAGCTGGCTGTTGCATGACAGAAATTATGTTATTCAGATACTTCGCTCCACCTAGGAAAGACCTTTAACATCTGATTTAATCTGGATACACCAGCATCAGAGAAGACCTATGCTTTTGAAATAGTGCAAGTGATTTGCAAACCTCTCATGAATCTCACTTTAATAAATCCATTGGACAAATGGCATGAAATTGCTTATTTAAAGTACTAATTTCTTTACTGGTGTATATTTTACACAAAATACTCTACAATGGGGGGAATTTGATTGTACTTTGGATATAATTTTGTTTCAAGCCATGCAACTGTGCACAGGAATAAAATTCAATAAATGACAATTAATTTGAGCGGAGGTTCATCAGTTAACTCCTCAAAAGATTCTTGGAAAGTTGAAAATATAACACTTGTAGGCTTTATTTCTGTAGGGGATCAGAATGTACTGAATACAGAAAGCTGCATACAACAATAACAGGGGATGTCTTATTTCCCTCTCATGAAGTAATTGTAAACTGAAATACGTTCAATATTCGGTGCAAGCTGCTGCAAATTGGTGGATTCAAACTCCCAAATTCCTCTTTTTACTCTCCTTGGGGTTTCACTCTTGCATCTGTTCTGTCCACCACAGCTGTAAATACTACAGTTTTTTTACTTTAGTTTCTGTCACTCATACACTGAGCAGACGTCTGGCCGTGGAAAAGCTGTTTGCCGTTGTTGACATGCCAAGACAGACTCCTATTCCTTAGATGGTCTTGAAGATAAAGGCTACAACCACATGGGGTTGGAGCGTGTGAGTTTATGACCATGGACTCATCTCGTCGGAGAGTGGAAATGTGTTTGGGTTTCGAGAGCATCCTCTCAAATTCTTGTTTACTGAAATCAGGATAATTTTGTGCCACCAGAGTGAAAACAGCTGCGTAAATGTACAGTAAAGTGTTCGTGCACAAAGTTATTTATGAGGGATTTGACTTCAAGCCCTCCATAAACGCTGAACACACAGCTTTACAATAACAATCTAAAGAAAAAGAGTCTGTAGATTTGTATTTAATGACTGGTTTAGCTGTGGATGACCTCATGTTACTTATAAAAAAAGATACATCAAATTGTCCTGATCCAAACACCAGTGGCGCCTGCCACAAGAGCGAGTGGGATATTAGCCGTCTTGTGAACATGAGCACAAAGGACTTTTTTAAACAGTCGTTAAAGAGAGTTTGAGAATCGGATTTGCCAACTCAGAAACGAATACAGGGGAAGATTCAGCTGCTAATGTTTTAGTCTGAGAACAAATGGGCCTTTGTTGCTTAAAAGTGTTGTGATTTGATGGAGCGGGAGGGTGGATGCTCTCTGGTTGTACAGGTGGGACTCTCCAAAGAGGAGAGGAAATGGTTTTCCACATGAGCAAATTGCAGGAGGGGTAGAGGTGAGCGTTAGTGGCTCTGACATTAAAGGAGTCATTCATCAGGAATCAGTCTGCCATGAAGTCTACTTAAGATGTATGGAGAAATAACATCCCTTGATTCTCTACTTACACAATGTAGTGTGACGTACAGGCTGTTGTACGAGCTGCACATGTTGACTTTCTGTCAGTGCTATGGTAACATTAGCTTCGTCTACAAACTTAGTGATTTTTTAAGTTAGTTACTTAACTTTTAACTGTTAGCTTGGAACATATTGTTAATGGTAGGCTATTTACCATTTGTTTTGTATTCAGTGTTTTTGAGCATTTGTTAATCACCTCAATGTCTTGGTTAACTGTTAGCAATGTTAGCTAGCTCGCTTGCATTGTCATCTTCATTCAGAAACAAAATAAGACTCACCAAAAGTGTCTTTGCTCGTCTTTCCATCATTTCAACAATCACCAGCTCTTGCTTGGTTGAAAGACTTTAGTTCACCACGTTAGATGTGAAATTATTCTGGATGTGCAGTGCCTCTCTGATGTCCAAACTCCTCTGACTCCTCCTCCAGTGATATTTATTCATCATCTTCAAAAATATATATATATATATATATATTAGAGATATTTTCACATGTAACTCTGTGAATAAAAGGTTTATTTCAACCAAACCAGATTTGATGATTGTTGGAACAGTGGAAAGATGAACCATGATGTTTTTTGTGAGTGTGATTTTGTTTCTGTTGGGTTTCCATTAAGATGACGATGCTATCTAGTTAATGTGAGGTTGGACATCTGAGAAGCAGCGGGGAGAAATAGGGCGCACAGCCAGAATAATTTCACAGATGATGATGCTAGCTAGCTAGCTAGCTAATGTTGCTCAGTGTCTATCAAAGACAGTGAGTTGATCGAATGCTCAAAAACATGTACAGAAACTGCTTTAAACGGTTTGAACAATCACAAAATCTGGTTTGGTCACAATAAACCCTTGATTTTACAGAGTTAGATGTCAAAATGTAACGTTGGGGAGGAGCGATAGGGTCGGACATCGAGAAGCAGTTGGGGGAAACAAGTTGCCATCTAACGATGTGGATTAAGGTTTTATTCAGACCAACCAAGGCTTTGTGATTGTTGTAAAAGTAGAAAAGCGCAGCAAGACGTTTTTGGACTTTTATTTTATTTCTGAATGAAGATGACCATGCTAGCTAGCTAGCTAGCTAACATCGCTAACTGTTATCTAAGACAGGTAGGTGATTATCAAAATGCTCAAAAACACATATAGCCTACAAAACAAAAGCAAAATACTTTTAACAATATGTACCAAGCTAACTGTGTAAAGTGAAGCAGCTAACTTCAGGATGAAAAAAGTTTGTAGGTGAAGGTAATGTTACCATGGCGCTTACAGGAAGTAAACAGATGTGCAGCTGGTAAAATGGATATATTTCACACTATATTGTGCAAGTAGAGAATACTAGAAATACGATTTATTTGTTTAAATGTCCCACTGTTTCTATTCTGCTGTCTGTTTATTCTGAAACTGTTTTAAATTCAGCCACCAACAACCATAGTGAATTTCCTTTTATTGACAGTAACAATGACAACCAGCCTTCCAGTCTTACTTTCTGCCTCCCAGCAGCATTATTATTCCAATCACAGTGGAAATAAGTTATTCTTGGATTGCCACTTTGTGTAGCAGCAGGTATTTCCTAGAATAAACCATGCTCACTGTCCATGGCCTTGCACTTTGCCAAGCTGGGACACTACAACTAACACTGCCTGTGTACTTCCTTAAAAGGAGGCCGACTACACCATCTCAGCTGATGGGATGCAGAACAGGGAGTGCACATAGCTGCATCTATTTCCATTGAGTATAGTCGAGGAGGAAACTATAACTCAGCTTTGAACTCAGATCAATTCTGTCACCAGACATTTTACTTTACTCAGAAGCTGTTGTCATATACAAGCAAGAAACAATTTCCATTTTTAAAGATGCACCTGTCAGCTGATGATGGACTACTTGTGTCCCTTTGCTTATTAAACCAAAGCTGAGCTGCAGAGCGCTGAGTGGACGGCTGAAGAGCCTGAAGAGAGCGAGTGTCCTGTGGAGCCTGTTAACTCTACACGGATGATAAGATGCTCACAAAACTGCACTTTCCCCAGGGGATGGTTATCAGCCACAAAACAACACACTCTCCCTTTCAACCAAACTGTACACAAACATTTTAACAAGCGGCAGAAAAGGTCACCACTACGGTTTGTTGTGGCTTGTAAACTGTGTGGAATTTGTATCCTGGTCAGGGACTTTTTCATACGTGACCATGTTTGGTCATGTGTCGTAAGGAGCTGCGGCTTCTTGATTGATTGCAAACGCCTCGCAGGCAACTGTTTATTCTATAAGCGTGTTGAAGCACTTTTTAAAAAAAAATCTTTTAACACCAACCTGGCTGCAGAGTTTTCTGAGGACCTACATGTATATTTTGTATGTTTAGTTGATGCTTTTTATTCAGTGCAAACTACAATGAGAGACACAAATGGATCTCTTATGCTACCTTAGATACCTTACAATAACTGTGTGTAAGATTTAGGGGGATCTATTGGCAGAATTTGGCAGAAATGGAATCTAATATTTACTATCTAATATTTTAAACCTGAAAAAGACAAGATCCCCAAAACTATTTTATTCTTTCTCCTGTTCCCAAATCATCACTCGTCAAATACCAATGCTCAGAGTACCCAGTAGTGGCTGAATGAAATCCACCAGACTTTCAAGTGACTTCAGTGTTAAACCATCTGTGGCTGTATGAGACACAGCAGGCTTTCAACATAGTGTACAGCAGAGAAAGTCCACAGCTGGAGGAGGTGGAGTGGATGAATGGCTGAAACACAGGACTTTTATCCAGGAGACTAGTGTCCCATGTGAAACCAAAACATTATTCAAAGTTTTTAGGTACAAAACTTCACCTGCGTCTTGTGACTTTTCTCTTGCGAGTCACAAATATAACGCAACACAACACAATGCAAAGCAACGCAACGCAACACAACATACTCATTGTACCCCAAACACGGTCTTCTCCCTAAACCTACCAAAGTAGTTTTGGTGCCTAAACCTACCCAAACTGTGACGGTTTTGTAATGTTAACCACATATTAAAATAGCTTTCTGGCAGTGTGTCATACAGCTGCTAAATGGCTCCTTGTGCATCATATGAGATGCTGAGGGATGGTGAGTGTGACAAGTTGGGATGAGATTGGCTTGGTCAAACTGGGCACTGTTCAACGTGGCGTAGGAATCTAATTTTATGATTGCTAAAGACTTTTCACACCCAGATTACCTTCCTGACACCACCAACCAAATCCAGAGGTGCCTTGGGATTTTGTGACATACAGTGCATTCATTATTATTGCAATATACAACTCTACAAAAAGTTGTGAATGATTTTTTAAATTTACTATATTATTACTTTATATACAATCATTTCCCAATACAGAGGCAAATTCTACACCCCCAAAAAATTCCTTTAAAAATTTTCCCTCAAAGCAAACCCCAGTTTTTGCTGTTTCCGCAGTTGCTGGATGGTGGGAATTATACAGGTTTGACACATCAAAGGCCCTGGGAACTTGGCTAGGACTTTTTGCCACCATTGGTTGAGTTGGTTATAAAGGCTACTTTGCACTGATATGAATAGAGGTGAGCCTTGTGATATTGGCTTACCCTTTGGTGTGCCTTGGGCAGAAAAAGTTTGACTTCACTGCATTAAAGTATAGACTGTCAAATTACACTGTCCCTCAAGACAAAACGATTTTGGTTTGATGGTTTTTCCACAGATTAAACAAACAAGATATAACATTAATCAGTGAGCAGTGGGCTGGTCACAGATCTAACTGTGTTGGAATGATTACAAAAGAGAGAGAGAGAGAGAGAGAGAGAGAGAGAGAGAGAGAGAGAGAGAGAGAGAGAGAGAGAGAGTTGTACAGTACTAATATCCAGCTGTCTCCATGTCATTCCTGATTGAAGATGTGAGCTCTACTGTAACTTGCCAAACTAAATATGTCATGCATTAGAAAGTCTTTAATAGGACATAATGCTTTCCTCTGCCTCCTTTTAATGTCTTATTAATACACTATAAAGACGCCATCATTGAGTCGGTAATTACAAAGCCAAAGAATATACAAATAGCACGCAGTGTGTACATAAAGAATGACAATGGAGTTGATGTAATTGGGGCTGTGAGTGGAAGGCTTTTAACTTTTGTATTGCATACCAAGCACTAATGTCTTACTATAACTTTCAGTGGACCACTTGAGGAGTCCTCAGGATAAAATCCCAGTTGGCTCTAGAAACAAAGGACATGAATGTGGTCTTACTGTGATTTAAATTCTTTTGATGGGCAACACTGGCACTGGAAACTTCTTTCAGAACTTAATCACATTAAATAGGTCACCTACTTAACTTCAATCGCTATATTAAAATCACAAATCCATGACAATGACAATCCAAGTATGAACTGTATTTGTTCTTTCAAAACATCACAGGCTATATCCAGTAGTTTTTTCTTTCTGTAAATATGCCAGAAAGCTGCACGTTTAACTCCCTTAAACCTGCTGGAACCATGAGAAGCCTTTCTTTCTTTCCTTTCTTTTAGCATTTGGTCTGTAGCTAAAGTTAGTGGTTGGACTGTGTAGCTAATGTTGTCCATTACTCTTAACTGTAAATGTTTCTTTAAATTAGATGTTGACAGAAGAGACTGTAGTGACTGCTCCTGCTTCCTGGGCCGCCATGTTCACAAGTTTGGTAGCCCCGCCTCTTCCACTACACAGACAAGATGGCAGCTGTTGGGGGCGAGAAGTTTCCAGCGTTCCACACTAAACTTTTTGGCTGTTTTGAGTTCAATATCCAGATACTCACAGTGCTCTTTGTTTTGCTGTTAATATCAATGTGAAGGCACCTATGCACTGAAAACAGGAAGTGTAAATGCACTTTGGTCTCAGTTTAGGTGGTCATGACTACAACACTGATTTTAGAAAGCATATTTTAAAACTTTGGATAGAATCAGGCTTACTATTGTCCCTGGTTCCAGTCTTTATGCTAGGCTAAGCAAGCTAAGCTAAGCTAAGCTAAGCTAAGCTAATAGCTATCTCAAAGACAGGAAAGTAGTATCTTCTAATTTGACTCTTGGCAAAAAAGTGAATAAGTTCATTTCCTAGTTCAAGTTTCTCAGGGTCTCGTTCTCGAGTGAGGGGACAATGGTGTGTGAGATGAGCCGGAGAATTGGAGCAGCGGGAGCGGTATCGCATTCGCTTTATTGCACAATTGTGACAAAAAGACAGCTTAGCCAGAAGGCAAAGCTCTCAATCTACCGGTCAATCTTTGTTCCTACTCTTACCTGTGGTCATTTGTAACTGAAAGTATGAGATCGCGGATACAAGCAGCTGAAATGGGTTTTCTCAGGAGGGTGACTGGCATCTCCCTTAGGGACTGGGTGAGAAGCTCGGTCATGCATGAGGGACTCTGAGTAGAGCCGCTGCTTCTTTGCATAGAAAGGGGTCAGTTGAGGTGGTTTAGGCATTTCGTAAGGATGCCACCTGGTTGGCTCCCTAGGCGGGTGTTCTAGGCACGTCCAGCTGGGAGGAGGCCACGGGGCAGACCGAGGACTAGGTGGAGGGATTATATCTCCACCCTGGCCTGGGAATGCCTTGGGACCCCCAGTCAGAGCTGGCCAAGGAAAGGGATGTCTGGGGTCCTCTGCTGGAACTGTTACCTCCGCGACCTGACTTTGAATAAGCGGTTGAAGATGGTTGGATGGACGGATGGATGGAGTGCATTTCCCAATGGTCAGTCTGTCCCTTTAAAAGCCATTTTGTGTTATAGTGCCCTTATGTATCTGAACCTGCAATTAAAGCCTGTTCCAGAGAGCTAGGTATGAAGTAAATGTACGGTAGACATTTGACAGAATGCACACAGAACTTTTTTTTCCAGTATACTTCACTTCACATCACCTCTCTGTATCTCGTTGGTGCCAGGGAATGCAACCAACAGAAAGCCAGAATTGTTTCCTTGTCACTGCACTTCTTCTCTTGTTGATTTGTTGCAAACATCTATGAATATTTATGAACGGTGTCTGGTGAGTGTTACGAGCAGTGCTCTGTGTTTGGGAAGACAATGATGAGTTTCCATTTGCATGAGAGCAGAGGGACCGTGCAGAGGTGCTGCGCAACCTTGCGATCCTATCAGCCGGCCACAAACCTGAGAGCTTACACACAGATGAGATAAACCAGTTACAGATGTACGAATCAGAACCTGTCCTGGGCATCATGTGGGAATGATTTGTTAATGTGATTCCACCTCATGACAGGAAGATTATAACAGTCTATAACAAGGAGATTATAAGAATCTCTTACAGTTTAAGAGTTTGGTGCTTTTAGGGGCTTTTTCTGTGTTGTGGGTAGGTACCGGCAGACACTTCTGTCTAAACTCTAACGGGGACTTTACATTTGGATTATCTCAGTGTTAGAGCAGGAATAATTCACCCTCTAATCCGTATGAATCACCTGTCTGGTGACTGATGGGACAGCTGTTATGGGAAACTCTCAAGCGAGCATCTGTCCTGAAGTGTGTGTGCTGTATCCACATGTGTGAACAAAGTGGGGGGTAGAGAGGCATTCACCTTTAGCTGCCGGAGCGGTGAGATTTTAAACTTTAGAAATGCAGAACTTCGTCTGCCCCGTTGGACTCGAGCCAATCCAAACAGGCCTGGATCACGACTCTGACATGTCTGCGAGCTGTTAGCCTGCAGGTCGGTCAGTGCTGCTCCAAAGAGTCCATGGCTCAGAAACAGGCCTGCCTTTGTCATCCCCAGACCTTAATTGGTCCCATGTAAGAACAGCTGTGAGCGAGTGATGGATGTTTGACTGTGAGAGGAATTATGTTGCAAAGATGTGAGGGCTTCCCCCCATAGATCAGAGCAGGAAACAAGACTTTTAATGTGAGATGTGATGCTTTTACAAAACGAGGTGAATGACGGCACTGCCAAAGACAGTAAAAAAAATTAACTGTTGGGGAAATTATGATTGCATATGTATCTTTTGGACACAAAGAAGCCTTGACATGAAATTTGACCGATGTTGGCTCATTGTTGCACTTGTACTGTACAGGAGACCAGAGATCACATAGCTGGAATACCTCCTATATCATCACTGTGAGGGACAATGTGTCACAATGAAGGATGTGGGTGCTGTTGTAGATACCTGGAGTAATCCTGGACTTGGTATTTCACCCTGAGCAAGCTCTGTGACCATCTCAGCCTGTGGTCTCAGCGCATGCATGCAAAGAGATGAGTTTATTAAATGCATGTCACGTATGAAAGCATTATGACTTTGTATGTATTAGTATGTTTGATCTCACACGCATGTACATGGACATTAATAGTGTGCCGTAAGCCTGTTTGAGCATCTATTAATGCAAGATACTAACTTATATTGATATCAGAATACTGGACTGGAGCCTAAAAAATTTTCTCATTATGTTGACATATTTAAGTGACCCACTGGCAACATTATTAGGATTTATCCTCTGGACAACATGAATATCTGTACCAGATTTCACAGCAATCCATCAAATAGTTATGCAGCTAGAGAGGCTTTAAAAAAAGCACAATCTCAGTTTTAGTTCTTCTTTTTTCTGGACTCACATTAGCAACAACCAACCTCTCCTCTTTCAATTAATCATCTTTCTGTTTTCCAGGGAACTGATGTGTAAAAGACTGTTGTCCCTTTCCGGGGAAGCTCTCAACTATCTTGTTACCCATGTAGTGGAAGTTTTTAGAAAAAGCCTTAATGACTGTATATGGTGTCGGCCATTGTAAAAACTAAACTGTTACAGCCTCCTGCTCCATTATGACCGACTGGCTGACTGTTGGTGGGCTCCTCTTCAGATCTGAAGATACACATACCTAAATAAAGTGACGACATGCTGAAGTGGCCCTTTTTATGACAGTGCATAGCGTCACCATGACTTCATATGGTCATGAGTGATAACACCAGCTGCTTGGGACTGGTCGGGACATAAATATAATAATATATTGCATTAATCTCATATCAAAAGTGAGAAGAGAAAATGCACACAGTGGTGCATGATATAAAGAGAATAAAGTGTGACGTTAATGTTAATGTCTGTGAGCTCACGCCGTCTCGACTCCCAGCATTCTTTGGTATGTTGTTATAGAAGATTGATGCATCAGGCCAGAAATCCCCCCCATATTATTTTCTTTCAGCATGTCCTTAAAAGTCAAACAAATGAGTGTGTGTCTAGGATGTCAGGGCACCCTGAAACTTAAACTTTCTGTTCCTGGACTACCAGTAGCTGGATGGAAGCCTGTTTCACTGTCTTTAGACTCATTTTCAGTAACAGAGCCACCAACAGGAAATATCAAAGTCTGACTAAAAGCTGGGCTAAAGATTCCTGCAGGTCAGAATAATCCGGCCATCAATTAGGTGCTGCCTTGTTGTTTTAATTGTGCAAGAGGGCTCTTAAAAATAATGCTTTATCCAAATATGCAACATTTTCCTTGAAAAAAACGTGTAGACTCATCTGAACATAATCCCTTTCAATCATCACTTCTGACCCACTGGTTGTATCTGCAGAGACTCTGCCCTTTGCCTGTATTTCTTATTATTTTGCTCTGCTCAGGATGCTTTACCAACCCAAAACATCAATATTTGACATCCTGGGAGAGATACTCGACATCTATCTTTCTGGTGCGTTTACAAGCACCTCAGACAAATCCTCCTCATTCTACCTTCAAAGAATGTACGCTATTCTTCCTGTTTACGAACTGCTGGATGCCTTTTTATGTCTCAGCATAGTTTGAGGGTAGATTAAAATTGTGGCTTAGCCAGTTGTAAACCAATTTCAGCGTAGCATTAAAAAAAATGTTTGTGATCAATATTTATAGACGTTTGGTAATCGATGCCCTGCTTAGTTTACTTGCTTATTTTGCTCAATTCCTGGAGGTCTATGTGATCATGATTATTATTTATTCCCATAGAAACTCAAAAATTGAGCCAAGATAAGCAAATATTTCTGTTTTACATAACTTCAGACTACACCAAATACATAAATTAAATGTCTGTCCAAAGGAATTTACTGTATGTCTGAACACAAACTCGACTGGAGTGCAGGTTGAGTTGATAGCTGGTTGCTAGCACACTGTGAAGCTGGCTGGAGGCTAGCAGGTTGGATGCTAGCTGGCTGATGACAAGAGGAGTCCATGCTAAGCCCAGCATCAGAGTTGCTGGGTGAGTCAACATAGGGCTGCAAACTTTTCATGAGGTTTGCAATAACTAATAAGTTGTCAGCCAAGAAAGGAGAGTCCAGCTGGGCCTGGACAAGGAATAAACAAAGAGGCTACATTTAATGTCCTGACAGACTCACATAGGGTTGAGCACACTTCTTTTAGCCCCTCCAAGTGAGAAAAGTCTGCTGGGTCCATTGTGGTCAGTTTGTACTGTTATCATGTGTCAAACAAAACAGCAAACAAAAGGACAGACTCAAAAATGCAATGCAGGCAGAGCAGAAACAGTTCAAAGTGATTTAATAACAAAGAAAAATATACTGCTGGCTTACAAGAACTCGCAATACAAAGCTACACACAATAGCATCTCCCCAGTGTTTCCTTGTCAAATAGAAGTAAGTCATGAAGAGCAAAAGACAGGATTCAGGGTCAGTGAGTGCAGAGCTGAGCCGCTTTTAACAGAAGTTGGTTTTGAAACTGCTGAAAGAGCTGCAGCTCGTCACATCATCAGGCAGGTTGTTCCACTGATCTGTGGGTTTTACAGAAAAAGCTGGCGGCCCAAACGCAGTGTGGTACGTTACGGTCTCATATAATCGTATAATGAGGATCTAATAGAATTTACTGAGCCAATATATACAAAGTCTCAAAGTCAGCGATAGGCCAAACCAACATACTCGAAAACATCGTTATTTACAACTATAATGGCTGTGGATATATGATAAGGGGAAGCTGTTTATTGCTTTATACAGTTAATATGTAAAAAAAGGTAATTTAGTTTGATCAGCAGTCCATCTTTGCTGAAGTTTAGACGTGGATTCCTTTGTCACAATATATATCTTGTTTTTAAAGGTAGAATAAGTAGGATTTGTTGGCTGCTGTTCATAAACGGCCCACATAGATAGTTGATTGTCGAGTCTCATCCCCAGGATGTCAAATACCAACCAAAGCATCCCGAGTACAGCAAAATAATGAGAAAATAAGAGGGTAGGGTGCAGCCGCTGCCACACACTTGATTTGAGGGATTTTTTTTTGTATTTGTACAACATTTTTGTGGAAAATCCTGCATGTTTTTCCCTTAAACTCAGCTACACAAATTATATATCAAAACTGCATGCAGAGATATAACAGAAGAAACACATTCGTCTCACTGAAAACTAATCAGAACTGTTTTGTCCTCGCTGACACGGCTAGAATGGAGTGTGTCTGATGTGCAACATTTCAGCAGGTACTAAAATTATGAGCGTAACAAAAGAGTACTTCATTTTATGAGCCAAGATGTCTGGAAGTGTTGGTTTGTTGGTTTCATTTTCCTTCCTCTTCTGAACAGGACAGAATCACACTTTAAAGCTCTGCTCTGCGCTTTCACCCTGCTGCGCACACTGTATCTGTTGGCTGGAGTCACTGGCAGACTTTCTTTCTTACAGATTTAAACAAGGTGGTCAAGAGATGGTTGATGGCAGCTGGTAAATGTTCCACGTGGGAAAATAGATCGTTTGATAAAGGGTTTTTATTGGCGGCGGTTTGGAATCGGCACTCAAGGTTAAAGGTGTTGACACAGCCTGCTTAAACTCTTTTAAAGGCCGTAGATGAATGATCTGGTTAATTCTTCAGCCCAATAAGTTGTTTACACTCAGTTTATTTAAGTATTTTATCTTTAAACACTGAAGATTACGCTTCTAATTTCTTGCTATACCCAGAAATAGTGGTGTAGTTAGTGACTTGGCACAGGATGTTGTGGTATTACATAAGCGACTAATCTTTGGGAAACTACCCCCTAGTAGTGCAGACAAAAATACAGAATCATTATTACCTTATTAGAGAGTTTGGTTTGTTGATTGATTGGTGGTAGATGCACAGAGTTGTAGATTATATACTTTGGCAGCCTTGCACTAGACATATCATTTTATTTATAATCAGTGAATTTTGCATTGATACTTCATCATGTCTGATGCCAGAGAGCTGTCATGGAGTCTCAGTAGACCTGCACTTAAGAACAGTAGGAGGAGCTTTATGGTTCACTGATTATTAAGATAGATGGTTGGTGCTTTGCTCAGGTTATCATGTCTGTCCAGCCTCTACAGATCAAATAAACCCGACCGGTAGATATTATGAGGGGAAAATGCAGACCAAAACACATTTTCTATTAATATAATGAAGAAATGTTGTTCATTAAAACACAAGGCAGGTTGCAAAAATGTTGATTGTGTTGATTGACAGTTGTAGTGACTACACTGTTCAAAAGACAGCTGTGGCTTGAGAAGTGAGATTTGCCAACCAACAATTCAGTCCAAAATTAAAGAACAGAAAATAAAACTTTACTCACATCTATTTTCTTAATAATCAGTTTCCTCTTGTGGCAGATTTTTCAGGGGGAAAGATGCAGTGAGATAATCTTCCAAAAAGTCTGAGGCATTGTCACAAGTGTTTGGAAGAGAGAACAAATAGGGCCTAATAATCAATCAATCCAACCAGACTCTTTGTTGATTATTAAGGGTCTTTTATGCTGCATCTCTTGCAGAGTTTTTAGAATAACATTGATTGAAAAATAGTTCAGGGCATAAGTCTGCTCCACGTCAGTATGAAAAATTAAAAATAAACAAATAAAATGAAAATAAAATAGATAGAACAGATTTCATTGATGTTTTCACAAAACATTTCTTTAATGTCCAGTGCTAAAAATGCTGCCGAAAAGACACCCACATCTCTAAATAGTCTGGTTTACCAACATATGTTTTATTAGAAAAGCCAAATCTGATTTTTACTCGTTCCCTCTGACAAACACTGTCATCTGTGTTTGGAAAGCTAAGATAATGACTGATATAAACTGACACATGTGCTTCTGAAAGGGTTTATCAGTTGATTTAAGATCAGGTAGGGTGAATTTCACATTTGGTGTCAAACAGAGAGAAAGTTGGAGGTAAAATGAGTAGGTATACCTTTAGAGAAGTGAAAAAAATTAATAAAAGTGGCACATTTGACAAGAGTTACGGCACAGGATAAAAGAAGACAACCCAAAGGAAACAGTTTGTCTGAAGTCAGAGATCAGGGAGGGGAAAATGAGAGCAGGAGTCAGGTTGAGGAGGAGGAGGGAGGCTGAGAGAGAGAGAGAGAGAGAGAGAGGGGAGCAGAGAGGCAGGCTTTGCCTTTTCTGGTAGTTAAAGTCGCTGAAAGAACAAGCAGGAATTCTTTGTGCTGCAGAAGGGCTGAGATATAAACCAGACTGTAGAAGTTGATATATGAAGAGAGGGGAGACACTGCTGTTCATGGACTAAACTTCAGCTACTGCTAAGGTACTGTAAACCAACAGGCACCGTAGTCCTTTATGTTTCTATACATGCCATGAAGCTGTCATGGGTGGCCCCCCTATACTTTGACATGTTACATAATTTTAGGATTTTTTAAAAACGTTTTCTTCACTGCAGTGAGGGTTTGTTAATTAGCATTAAACCTTAGAAAGCTGTGAAATTACCATGATGATGAAGTGAGATGTTTTTTTCTCTGAAAAATGTTCAGTGTTCTGCAGCATCCAGGAGATTTTCCCAAGCATGTGTTTCTCCTTTTGATCGAGCATGTAGTCCAAGATAAACTTGTGGTGTCTTTCAGTGAGGAGAATCTTTTGGGCATCATGGACGATGATTTTGACCGCCGCATGGAGCTGAGGAGGCAGAGGAGGGAGCAGATGCGCCTCGAGGCTGACAGGTGAGTGAAACCCTCTGAGAACATGTAAACTCGTGTGCAAAATGACACACGCAAACCAAAAAAAAAAAGTGAATGCATGGTGAAAATTGTACAAATGCTAAAAAAGGACATCCTGCTATACACCACGACATCATAAATTAAAGCCTCATTAGTTATCAGTGCTTGGCCGTCTCACTCACGACTCTCAAAACAAACCTGATACATTTTCAGCTTCAGGACACCATATTTGATCAGCAGGGGCGAACACTCCCACACTTCTGTAAACCACTCGTGTAGTTGTTGCCAGCTGCTCACAGGGACGTCCCATCTATACTGTGCAGTTTGTGCAGCGATGACAAACTTTAGGTATCCGAGATGTTTCTCCTCTAATCAAATAACCCATCAGTCCTAGAAAGTGTTGGAGACAGACGCTCAGTGATAAAGGCTTAGGGGAGACCGGGGAGTGTTGTAACACTGTCACTTAAACCAATCAGAAAAAAGCTGTGATGATGTCATCAATATGGTACAACGCTTTATCCTTTTAGAGCTCAAAGGAGACGTAGCATGTCTCTGTGAGCAACATTGTGGATTTTACAACCAAAAAAATTATTTTCAGGTGGGAAAGAAACTTTTTTTTTTTTTTTTTTACCAAGATTATCTTTGTTTAACATCCATAATATTGTATATACAAGTGTTTGACTTGCATAACCTAAAGCAGCAGTTTTTTCTGCACAATGTCATGTGTTTTCTGTCTGTAAACACTGTGCAAAGAAATCCAGAGCTGAGTAACTCTTCTCACTTCTACCCTGCATTTGTAACCAATTCAAAGAAAATTGCATTTCAAGTAATTGTGCAATGATGCTGCTGGAGAGACGAAATGTACGAGCTCCCTCGTGTATGGCGTAACAATAAACCAGCACAAAAATGACGGTTACCAAACCACCATGAACCACCATTGTTTGAATAAATACAAACAGTAAAATTTGCATTATGGAACAAAATAGCAAACTTAAACTCTCAGCAATGCATTATGAGTAGTTATCCAAACGAGGGCCGTCTCTAAGCCAATCAGCTGCACCTGTGAATGTCACAAGCCAGAATCCTACAGCGCTCCGCAATGGTTGAAGGACGCCATTACACAAGCTTCATTACACAAACTACACAAGCTTTCCAGACTGACCGACGTTCGGTTTCAGCCCCATGTAATCTGTAAACATTTAGCAAAGTCAAGACAGAAAGAACTGTGGGTCAAGTGTGAACTCTTATGTAACAAATGCACATTCAGGATTACAGTCCACACACATCAACATTGAAAGATCTAGAAGAAATAAGTGTTGTTGTTCTGTCTCTTTAAATTGTTCACTTTATTCAAAACTGTTTTAGCTCTTATTGTTACATCTATCCTCTGTAGTGGGGTAGACTGCAACAGTAACTCACATAAACTGTGATTATGTGGTAGATGCCTGAGTTGAATTTGTTGTAGACAAATATAAGTGCTGTGTTTTATAGTTGAGATATCTAGCACCAACAGTCACTGAGTTACTGATGCTCAAACAAAAAGCCTCACCACCATCCCCGGTCTCCCCTGCTGTGTGTATTTGTGTATTTGTCTGTCTTTGGGTTTATGCATTTTTGCATGAGTGAGGAGTTGTGAGTGCGCGTGCAGAGTGGAGCAGACAGGACTTGGACGCTGCTCAGGCGATGACGGCTTAATGATCTCCACCGCCTTTTTCGCTCATCAGGGACTCGGTCGGCTGTGCTGCTGTTTGGATTTTGTCTCTCGCTCTCTGTCGTCTCCCTCCCTCTTACTGCACAGTACCTTTAAAGAGTTACTGCTGACATCTAGTCGTAAAATGTTCACACATGAGTGTAAACTTGCAGGTTTGACTCTTTAGACTGTATTGTATAACATCAAAAGAGCAAAAAGGAAAATGATCTACAGTGATGTAAACTGTATAAGAATGCTGAAAACCATCAAACTGGAATTTAAGACATGCAATAATCTAACCACACAAACTACAATCTGATTTAAAACCCTGAAGGTGAGGTCATGACCCCTAGTAAAGTGGAAACAAAAAAAAAAGGAGGAATAGGAGGGAATTAGACTAGACTTAAGACAAAAGAGATGATCAAAACCTGAGAAAATATACAACTTGCTTCACTCTACAGTGATGCATGGTTAAAAGAATAAGTCTGGTGATGCTGCAGTCTATATGCTTATACATGTATACAAATTTTCAACAAATCCCATTTAAAGACAGACACCACCTTCTAATAATCTGTCTAGTAAGTATTTCCTGTAAAAAGCAAAGCCTGATATACCTTCTTCCTTCACATTACTGAGTGATGCTGTGACACTGGATGATATGTTCACACATGAGAGAAGTTAGATTCACAGTGTTCTACCAAAACCTAACCAAACTGCAACAGAACACTGAAAAAAGTCTATTATGTCCTGAAGTGCTTCACATGGGACACAAACCCCAGTCTTCTGTGTGAAAGTCCTGTGTTTGACCCATTAATCCACCCTATCCTGCTCCACAGATGGACTTTATTGCTCTTAAGAAGTACCTCACCTGACTTCGAGAGAGCCCTTCTGACAGAAAGCCCTGAAGGCTAACTTCTCCCAGTAACGACATGTTCCTTCATTACAATGAACATGGCCACTGTGGTCTGAATATGCACAGACCTGCTTACATAAATATTCACTAGAGCACCAAATGTTTATTAATCCACAGCTGAAAATAGTCCACAACACATGGTGTTCTTTTCTCTTGTTCCAGCAACATTTGCTAAAAATTACAGTGCCCAGCTGTTTTAGGAAGTAATTTAGTCTCTTAAAAAAAAACTAAATTAAACTATGGTTTCATGTTTATAGTTTCAATACTTATACTTACTAATAGTTAAGAGAAATTTGGTTGGATTAGCTTGCGCAAAACAAGGAAAACAAAACTGCTGTCACTTACAATGAACACCTTAGGACATGAGAGTAATTTAAGTAATAAATAATTAAAACAACACGCCCATGCAGGAGCTATCAGTACCACGACTACCTATGGAGCATACAATTGTATACACACCCTCACAGTGTGTTATAATCAGGAATAATTGCAGCATTAATGATTTAAGAGTTAGGGCACGAACAGCCTCTGTGTAGGTGCTGTTGCAGAACCGGTCTGTCCTGGTTCTATGGACTGTAAAATAAATGGTGCAATGACTCTCCGTGACGTCACCCATAGGTTTCTGAAGAGCCATTGTGAAGCTCACAGGGTGGCGGCTCCGGCTGACGGCATCTTGGCAGCACCTGACTCTGCATAACTCATGGCTAATCTAAAAATGGGTAAAAAGAGGTGTAGCGTGAACTGAGGCGGCTAAATGAATCGGCTACCTGGCTGCTAGCCACTTCTGAAAGTACCCGCCTTTCACCTGTACAATTGTCATGAATGGGGCTCTAGAGACGTAGCTCTAGAGTATTTGGCCGTTTATAAATTCTGCTGTAAAGTTGGGCATTTTTATACGGGGGTCTATGAGGACTGACCTCAAGTGGCCATTCAAGGAACTGCAGCAGAACTACTGTGTTGGCTTCATTTTTCATGAAAGTTGAAGACTGATTGATGGGAGAATATCATAATATTATTGGTTGAAAATGGTTCTATCTTATGTAAGGCACATACAGGTTAAAGATGTTGAGAGATGGACCACACATAGGCTCTGGTCCTTTCATTGATTTAGTTAAAAACCTTAAATATTGTCAGTTTTATCTGTTATAGGATGATGGTGAAATTTGGCCACAGCTCAACACATTACTTCCCTCCAGTTCAGAAGTCAGTTGCTGTCATATCAGATGTCCTATCAGAGCTGCAGTGGAAAAAAAGGCGTTCCCAGCAGTTTTCTCACAGTCGTGCACCCAGCTCTGTGCAGCCAGTGCCAACCCGGCCTCCCAGCTCCTCTCTGCAGCCCGAGGAAATGCTGCAGACGCTGGAATGTTTTGACTGCCATTTTTATTTAAACACAAGATAGCCTGCTCTGAATGCTTCTGACAGCTTGAGTTAGTCTCTTGTCCTTCGTCTCGCTCAGTTTCTCCCGTTGGCCAAGAAACTTTCATCATATTTCCCTCCATTTATTATGTTTCACGTCCCTCAGGCCCGGTCGTTTCGTCTGGAAATGTAACTGTAACACTTTGACAGCGCTCTCACAGCAGGCCTCTAGCTTTGGGTGGAGTGTTATCGAATTGAGTTACTTCCTCGATGATTTCTTGGGGCGACCTATGCCATTTTGAGGAACCTTTGCCTGAGGATTTGTTGGATTTCCGCTTGGTTTGAGTCTTTGTTTCC